>APFE030920372.1:125521-155592 GCA_000404065.3 Pinus taeda | reverse complement strand
ATTCCAGTTTTGTGGAATTTTCAGCTAAAGGGAGGTCCAAACAGCTTAATCTTGGTCTCCCTAGGTTTCAATTTCCTGTTTTAGAATATAGAGAATGAAAATCTGTCCAAACAGCTTAATCTTGGCAGATTCTTAGATAAGTAGAGAATCAAAAGAGCCCAATTGCTTAATCTGGGCCCTTGGAAGAAATAAGGGTAGTTTGTAGATAGGAAGGCATAAAAAGAAAAAGTTGAAATGTTGGGTCTGCAAGTCTAAGTGCACCCAAACCAAAAAGAAGAAAAAATGTTAGGAAAGTAGGCTAGGTAAGTAGTTTTGGGGTTGCAGAATCTTGATTTCTGATCAATTCTATGTTTTTAAAGTATCATCTCTACTCAACTCACAGTCATCAGGCAGTTTCATGTGGAGGAGCTCAAATCAGACATAATTAAATTCCCTTTCTTCCTCTTCCCTAAATCATTGACTAATTTCCCCAAAAAGAGGTCAAGATCTGCTTGATATCTCTTAGTTTCATCATTTTCCATGTCATTAACCTTGGTGAAGATCCGCTTCACTCAAGGAGGGTCCATACTTTCTCTACAAACCTCTATCTCCCCTTTGAAGCCTAAGATCTCTGAAACTTAGCGCTTAACTCCCTATATTTTTCCCCATCCCCCTACTAAAACTTTGTAAATAATCCCTTTATGTAAATATCCCCTCCCCCTGGTTGAAATATAACCATAAGTATTTCTCTGGGAATTACTAAGTCACCTAGACCTTAGTAACAGCCCTCATCTCCGCATAATTTCCCTTCCCAGGTGTTTGGACCCCTTCCAAAACACAAAGAACCCCTTTCCAAATGTAAACCCCCCCCCACGCATCTTCTTTGGAATTTATTAATGTTTGTTTAATAAATTACCAAGTGCCTTAACCCATTAACCCGTTTCCTAAAGTCTAAACCCACCCGCGCCGTGGAAAAATTAAACTTTAACGTGCGTGCTCTTTCATTAAATCCCACACACCTTCGCCTCCCGTCCACCGTCGGATCGCCTCCCCCAGATCCGACAGCCCTTGTTCATATCGAGCGCCCTATTGTAGTGGTAGGTTACCACCCGATGTCCGACGGTTTTACCATCGTACACCGGGACAGGTGGCAGCCTCTCATTGCATCGGGCCGCCCCTGACATAAACCACCTCCATACCAAAGGCGGTCCGATGCACAGGCCAAAACTGCCCTCCCCTCACGTAACAGGACTGCCACGTCCCCTCCACATCACCTCACACTGCCTGCGCCCGACCCACGTCACCCTGCCACGTGTCACTACCACGTCACCCCGTCGTACTGTCACGTCACCTTGCTGACGTCATATCCGTACCAGAGGACCCCACTGCTGATGTCATCCACCATACTGCTGACGTCATGCTGACGTCAACAGCCAAAAAACGGAAAAAATGTGCAAGCGCGAAAGTCGAGCTTTGGAGCTCCGGAATGAGAAACAGAGGCATTGTTCGATGCACGATTAGCCATATTGGGGAAATGAGCCATATTGGAGAATCTTTAGGGAATCTTTTGATTTCTTAGCCCTTTTTGCACCGAAAAGGCCCGAAAAAGCCCGATTTTGCCAATTCTAACGTATCTGAAGACAGAGAGAGACTAGGAATAAAGATTAAAGAGTATCAGATCAAATATGCAGACAAAAAGCATGTCGAAGAGTATCAGAAAGTGGAGGAGACTATCAATGTAGCGGCAAAGTGTATCAGAGGAGATTTTCTTAGGGCTCGAGGCAAATCCAACATTAAAAGGAAAGCCCTGAAAGTCAAGAAGCAGTTAAAGACGCATTGAAAGCTCACCATCACAAATGACTGCACATTAAACTCACAGAAGATCAGTGGACCAGAACTCAATGCACAGTTATGACAGAACCACTGCACCAAGTCACACAGGACACCCCATCAACTCAACTTAATCCAGCTGCCTCTGGCGCAACCCAAAGGAATTTCTTGCATTTAATTCTAGCAACAATTAGGTTTTTAGAAAGATTTTTTCCTGCAGACCTGTTTAGGTCGATTGTAATAAATGACTCTAGATATTTTGCTTATATATACCACCCTGAAAAATGGAGTAGGGGTTGGTTGGTTGATTAGTAGCTTGATATTTGTTATTTAGATTTTTCGCTCAAGCAGAGACTCGCACTGTAACCGTGATACTTTCTATAATCAAAGACTACTGAAAGCATGGATTTGGAAACTGTCTGTTGTGTTTAATTGGTCGAGGAGTGACTGTGGAACTCCTGTGCTTCTACATGGTTCAATAAGTGTTTCTTAACTCTATTAGTTTTTCATGTTTGTTTTATCATCATTCCGCCATCTAAATTGCAGAAAAGAAGAATAGTTTAGGATTTTCTTAACTGCACCTTAGGCTCAATTTTTGCATTTTTTTCATGTTTTCATCAGGAATAGTTATGAACATGCATACTTAACTGATCTTGTTTACGCTGTTTCTTTCACTTAAGAATGATAGTTTATGAATTCTTAACTGCTCCTAGACAATCATTCATTCACTTCTCCTCCCTGTTAGGGTTGATGAAAGATTCTTAATTTCCTTTCATTCCTAACCATCATTCCATCCTTTTAGCAAATTGATAATTGTCTCATGTGTGGCTATCCCACTCCATAATCCTCTTGTGACCAAGAAAACGCAACAGCAAGTCTTAATCCATGACTCCATGCCCAATGGTTTGAAACTTATCACACTTTACCTTGCCTCTCTACTTGGAATTTTCTTCCTTACATGCATCTTCCATCCAAAAAAAAAAAACCAAAACCCCTGAACCCAACAACTAGCCTAAAATCTTCATCAACAAAGTTAAATCATTAAGAGAGAGCCCTCTCTGATTGCAGGTGGGCTAGAACCTACAATCCAAAGATTGGTTTGTGGTTACCTCGGCTGTATCCCTTTAGGAGCCTAGGGACAACCTGAGTCATAAAAAACTGTACATGGGGAGAAGAGTTGAATAGGGGCATAGTATCCTCTCATCACATGTTTACCCCAGCAGATCGGTTAACTTGGATAAATGTGGGAGGAGGGTGTTACACTTTCCCATATGAGATTTGGTTTAAATTTGTTAGTAATTGAATGTCTAACATATGATTATTGTAAGCCTATGTTTATGTGTATGGTGATATTCCTTTCAAAAGTTCTGGATTTGCAATTATGAGAAATGATGGCTCTTGGGCTAAGATATTTTCTTTCAATATTTGTATTAGGGTTTTATGGGTGATTTGGCATTCTCATTAAGAATGTCAACCCCAATTTGCACCAATAATATCAAAATCTATTGCCTATATTCACCATACCTTACAACCATTATTTTATCTATAGCATACCTTTAGTTTTTCAATGTCTAAGTTAACCTCTAGGGCTTTCGAAGTTACCAACGCCTTACCGTTTCACTGTTTATGCCCATACTTTTTAGACTACTTTGCAAGTAAGGATGTGGTGACCCACCCTTTCTATGTTTTTCCTCTCCATTTCACATTCATTCCTGGTTGAAATCCTCATGGATTGTAGCAATGGAACGCCTTATACATTTTCAAGTTATTGGAGATAAAATGGTGGAGCTGTATGATGAGTGTGGACCCCTATTATAGCTAGTCGGGTAGTGAGATTTCTTCAGTTGTTTCAAGGTTATAGTAAATGGGTTGTCAAGGTTTTTGCCTCTTTTTTTGATGGGAATAAAGCCCAAGTGGGTGATCTGGATATTGTTGTAGATGTTGATTTAATTGGAGAGGCTACTCATCTCCTTGTCAAGGGATATAATTGGTCCAAAAACTATGAAGTGTGTGACATTCTATGGAAGAAACTTCTCGCTAGTAAATATTATGTTTATCATGCAAAAGGTATGCCAATTTCCTTTATGAAAGTGAAATGGCATAATTTAGTGCTTTTGTTACATTGGTATATTACTTGTGAGGGGAAATATAGTCTAGTTTTTATTTGTCATATTATAATTTTAATGGCATTCCTTGGCCATAAGATTAATTTACTTTTTTATCTATATAAAATCTTGACTAAGATTTCCTAGACATACCAATCATGTTTCAAAAACTCTTAAATATCTCCTTTTCATCATAATATCATTTGTATTATGGTGAAACACTAGTTGGAAAAGGCAGGGGTTGAATGGGAACATTTCCTAGATTAAAATAGTTTGATAAACCCTAAATTCTTGAATACTATAATTCCCTAGGCTTATGTGCACTTAATCCTCATTTGGATTGTCTTTTTCAATCACAATCTCATCATTCATTATTGAATGATCGTAAATAACCGTTCCATGAAGCAGACCCTTGTGTTTTGCATGATAATAGTAGTGAAATCTTAAGACCTACTCTTGTCTTTGTTGTTATAAACATGGCCAATGGTACCATTATCCATCATAAGGAATTAACATGTAGATTTAGGGATAAAGCATAAATAAAATCCTCCAGGGTTAGTCCCCATCATAAACATGTGCCTACAAAACGCACACATGAAGAAGAAATCAATCATGCAGGATGAAATCATTAGTATAAAGCTAAGATTAAATAATTGCATAGGAAAATTTCTCGAGAAAGATGAAACATCCATAAGAATACTCCCACAAATGATGTGTTCATAGATATTGAGGCTCATCACGAGCCCTTGCCAAAGAGAAATAAACCCTAGGTCTAGGATAATACAGAAGTGCTTGTTGGTGTTGTTTATTGTGATGACCGTTCTCTAAGCAACGTACACTTAGATGAACCAATTATGAACGTGTATTGGCACCAAAAATACTTTCTCACTATCCCAAATATTGACCAATGCATTAGCTATCTCTTCCTTGAAAATAATCAACTTAGATCTTCATTCAAGCTAGGGAAAGACACAAGGAACAAAAATCTTCCAACATTGAATATAAATCGCATTCTAAAGATACACATATTATCGTCAAGTCATTGAAATTCAAAGTAGTTATATATTTTGATGTAGATGACTTTGGTCCTGATAAGTAATGATTTTATTGTTATCTATGATTGATATTTTTTAATTTTTCAAGGTATGTGTCTATTTTATTTATTTTACTAAATTTAAAAAGGGGTAGCTACAAAATCCTTGATTCTATAACAACCCTATCTTGTTGTCAATATAATGTCTAATAATGGTTTTTATTTTTTTTTGCAATAGGTCATTCATGTTTATTGAATGTTGGCTTTGGATCCTACACATAAGGATATTCTCGATCGGCGTGTACCTATTGTGAGTTGTGCATGGATGCCTTGTCAATCATTTGTCTTCTTATTTTACCTTTTACAATCAACCAGGAGGCCAAGTAAACAATTTGAATTACTTTTGTAACATATAGTTAAATACATTTTAGGATTATTTTTGGATACAATGAGGTCTCTCAGCTTGTATATAAACTTTGGATTTTCTATACTAATAGGATGTACAAGGTAGTAATATAGAGGGAAATTTTGACAGAAAGAAATGCCCTTTAACTTGATGTGACTGTGGAATTTTTATTGAATAACATTGTGAGTTTTATAGACTTGGTTTTATTCAGTCGATTACTTATTTTCACTTCAATTGTTCCATGGTCATTGGTTCTCGTCGTCCTTTAAGTTCTGTGTAATTTGATTTTTCATAATAATAAAAAACAACATTTTGTTGTTTATGTGAATTTATTTTGTAAACAGTTAGCAATTGTATTGCATTTCATTTCTGTCTTATATTGATTCAATTTGTATAATTTCTTATGCAATCAGTATTTCTCTCTAGTCACTTATGTCCTGATATCGATAGTTGATCTAAGAATCCATCCAATCTAGGTTCATGGTGTTCTATTCCAAAAATTTAGAACTTAGATAATGTCATCTTTCTCATACGAATTGAATTGATGTTTATGTTGAAGAGATTTCTAAATTCATATACGCATTTCAATTATTTTCTTATTGGTTTGATTCATAAACAAGTAGTTGAATGATTATTATTGTCATGTGATTGTTACAATAACCCTTTATATCTTGGATGAGTAATACAAATTAGAGTGCATTAGTTAGACTCTTTTCCATTGATTCTTGATGCTAATCATAAGAACATATCCAATTTGATCTACATGTGTTCAAATGACAAGAGACTTGCATTTTAGGAGTTGTATGTCTTTTCTTTTGCATTAAGAATTACTTTCTGATTTTAGTTTTAATTTATAAATTCATATATAAATTAAAATTAGGACTTATATTCTTATAGTCTCTACAGAAAATTATACTTTAATTCACTTGTACCAATTACATTCATTTCTAGTCACTTTGTTGTGTCATTATTTTGTTATTATCTGTACAGATTTTATTGTATACTTTTGCTAACGATCTTTTGATTTATGTATAATTTTCCTCTAACTGATATTTTCTTGTATAATTAATAGTTAGATTTATTGTACCTTGTATTTTATTATTTAATGAGTAGTTTTAGGTACATTTAACAATAGTTTAACTTTTACATAGGTAGTATAGATTAGGATTATTTTCCCTTTGGTTTCTTCTTCACAAGAAGAGGAATCCTAAGGCTGACGAAGCCTTAAAACCTGTTGAGGGTGGCCACACCAAAAATATAGGGATATTTTAAGAGCTTTGGTCTTGATCACTTCTCCCTTGTTGACTAAGGTGCATAAAACCTACATCAACTGGTAGTTCTTAACTACCCTACCTATGACAAGAAGCTATATGCCTTGGTGCAAGATATGAATAAGTGGAAACATTATCTAATAGAAAAGGAGACATTAATACACATAGATCACCATCCACTACATTACATGTAGGCCTAGAGTGAGCTACAACAAACCAAGCATTACGTATGGATGGTGTTTCTATAAAAGTTTCATTTAGTGATCAAGTATAAGAACGACAAAGCAAACAAATTGGTTGACAAGATTTCAAGGCCATCCACATAAAATATCACAACTTTGGGAAATTTTATGCATGTGGATCCCTTCACCCATGATACATACATACAAGCATATTCAAAGGATTGGGAATTGAAGGAGTTGTTTTAGCAGTTGCAAAGCTAGTTTCATGTGCACAATGGTGATAGCACAATTGATTACCATCTCTTGGATGGGTTACTCTATAGATTGGATAAGTTATGTGTTCATAAAGGTGAGTGATTGTAGCTAATTAGAGAGGATCACACCTGCAAGGTTGTAGGGAACTTTGGTTTATGGATGATAGTGGCCAACTTGCAGAGTTATGTGTATTAACCAAAGATGAAAGAATAGGTAGCCAGGTTCATAAGAGGATGCATGCTTTGTTGTAAAAATAAGCCAAGTTACAGGAAATAGGGTGTCTATCATCCATTTCTTGTACCCATTATTCCATGGGAAAGCATTTCCATGGAATTTATTGGAGGTTTATTAACAACCAATAAGGGACGTGACTAGATATTTGTGGTAGTTGACAAGTTCTGAAATATGTGTTTTGATGCCATTTAAAAAGAACATTAGTGCGAAAGAAGCAACGAAATTGTTCTTTAGACAAGCTTGGGTGCACTTTGCAATACCAAGGATCATCATCTCATAGAATGAGACAAGATTTCTCAACAAATTTTGGACTACATTGTGGGAGAATATGGACACGAAGTTGAGGAGGTCTACAACATTCCATCCACAGAGATTTGTGGAAACAAAACTAGTCAACATGACTTGGTGTAGCTTTCAGAGGTTATAATCAGAAGCATTTGAAGACTTGGGATGAAAATTTGGTATATATACAACACTCTTATAACATACAAATCCAAACTTCTATTGGTAAGTCCCATTTTGAAACTTTTTTTAGATATCTACCACCTTCACCTTTGGATATTGCATATGGGACACAAGGAAGAGTTAGGGAGCATCTTACAAGCAATGCATTAAGGATATAAGAATTTGTTGAGAATATTGGGAAAATCCATTTACAGGTACAAGAGGTGTTGTAGAAGGCATAAGAAAAATATAAGGCCATGAATTATCAGCACATAATAGAGAAGTCCTTTAAGGTGGGAGAGAAAGTATGGTTACAGTTTAACAAGGAGAGGTTATAGAGTTTTGGTATGTAAATTAAGGATTTACAATATGGCCCCTTTTATATGATGATGCATATAGACTCAATCAACCCCCATACATGTGCATTTACTCATTGGCGAAAGTAGAGAATCTGAAACTCTATCAGCCTTCCATGCTAGACCAAGAAGAGGAACATGTCTTACCTTCTGTAGAGGAATTGGCACTAGATGCTCAAGTAGAATTGACAAAGGATTTGCATAAGAGGTCCAAAAATACAAGATAAGGGTAGCATGATCTTTGTCATATAGGGTTAAAGGACAATTTCCAAGAAAGGCTATATGGTACACCTAAGAGAAGGTCGAGGAAAAATTTCCTCACTTCAATTATTAGAAGCTTTTGGGGACCAAAAGCATCCCAAAATGGAGATATGTGATCTAAATGGGAGAATTCTATTATTTTTCATCCATAGTGATTCTTTCAAAGTGGAAAAATTGGAGGATTCTACTCATAAGACCATCTTTACCAGTGGGACCCAGTTTTAAAATCCAGGGTTTGAAACCTTCCAGGAGAAATTTGAAGAATCAAATGACATAAGAATATTCTACACACAAATACCGTTCCAATGGTATAAGAATCACATTAATTGAAATGTATGAAAAATTTATGCCACTCAGAAGTTGGCGTTCATGTCTTGACCACCATAATTCAAGAGGATGCCACGAAAGCCCCCATTATTCATGGAAAATTGGATAACAACATGACCATGATGAAGAAGACGTTATAAAATTGTATATTGTAACTCTATTCAAAAGTTGAAGGAGTCAAAACAAACCACTAGTAGGTTATTGGACTATGTTATAACTAAGCCACTAGGAGGAAAAGGGGTTCTATTCTATTTGAGGTCATTTTGTTTCATAGAGGATCAAAGTAGCCAAGAGTGGATAGGGGGAGAGAAAATAGAGAGAATTTATGTATTGTAGCAGGCCCCAAGTCTCACTTATTTTTACTTGCATCTATTTCAATTCAGATAAAGAGAAAAGAGTAACCTCACCTTCTAGCTAGATTTTCCCCCAAAATTGTTTCCTAGGTTATATATTTTGTTAATTTGTGTTTTGGTTAGCTTTATTTTTTTTTCTTTGTTTTCCACATAATCATAAACATCAATTTATAGATCCATAAATATATAGATGAATAAACCCTCATAGTGTAGATTTTATATTTTCGAATATATTTTAATAGATCTATTTTGATGCATTGTCCAGTGGAATATACATAGAATTTTGTGGATCAATTTTACTTTATAAACCCAATATAGGAAAACTAAAAATATATTTTTGTATATTCACTCTTTAAAATGTTACAATATAATACACACACACACACACACACACACACACACACACATGCATATTGTAGCATACATAAATCCCCAATCCATTAACCCTATATTAAAATACAACTATAGTTCAATAACTAGAATTAAAAAACCATGAGTATAACTACCATGTGCCACAAGACCTCTAAAAGCAAAAATTGTGTATTGAAAACCACTAAAAATGGATGCCAAAATCCACCCATTATTTTTTCAAGGGTAGTTCCCTCAAACCCATTTGTAGGAAAGCTCACACCCTGATGTGACTCACTTGTTGTTCCCAACGCATACAAATCAGACACGGGGATAGCCATGTAAATAATATAACACATACCCAACATTATCCCACTTATGTTATTTTCATATAGGGGATAATAGGAGTACATGATCAACAATCCATGGAAATAATTCCCATTTCTTCTCTACACTAAGAGAACTCCTCAATGCTCACCAATTTTGTTAATGAATTTGTAGCATTCTTCAAAGTGTCCACCTTTACCAATAGCACTTTCTTGTCTTCATTGATCTCTCTCACAAAGTGATAATGAATATCAATATGCTTTGTATTAAAATATTAAGTTTTGTTCTTCACAAGGAATATTTCACTATGATGGTCATAATCTATCCTTATATCTTGTTGTACCAATGCAACACCTAAACATAATCTTTTGAACCATACTACTCCCTTGCTTGCATGAGTGGATTCCATGTATTTATCATATATAGTTGAGAACATCACTTCATACTTTATCTTTCTCATCCAATTGATTGCTCCTCTGAATAGGTTAAATACATAACCTCTGATATATGTTTTGTGGGTTTTAACCTTGTACAAAAATTACCTGCATACAAATTCTAAAAATAGAAAATAAATAATGGCAAGAGCATAAAACATAACACAGATATACACAAAGATTTTCCATGGATCACAAAATCAGAACTACCAAATTGATTTTTCATTATTTTCCTTTCAATGTTACAATACATATATATACATTTCGAAGCATCCATAAACCCCAATCCATTAACCCTAGATTCCAACATAATTGTAGTTCCCTTGACCGGATATACAAAATACCATGGACAGAAAACCATCATGCCCAAAACCGTGTGTGAAATACATGCACAAACCATAGGTAGGTCCACCCACCTAATATAGGGTCCAAAAAACAATTCTTGGGGTGTTGCCCTGGACCCTTGCAGGGAGGCTACCACCTCCCTGCTTACCCCACTACAGGGGGGGGAGCAGTCGCCCCCCCTATGACCCCCGGGCATGTGGGGTAGTTATGGAAATAATATAACACAACCCAACATTCTCACACTTGTTGTTTTCTTTCCACACGGGGCCACAGAAGAGCTTAGTTATTGATCCAGCCCTACAACTCCCATTATTTCTCTACACCAAGAGAACTTCTCAGTGCTCACATACTCTATTCTTCAAAGAGTTCAACTTTACCAGCAACACCTTCTTGTTCTCAATCATATACCTCACAAAGTGATACTGAACATCAATGTGCTTTGTCTTTGAATGATAAGCAGGGTTCTTTGCCAAGAAAAGGTCACTTTGGTTGTCACAATCTATCCTTATAGCTCGTTGTACTAACCCCCTACTTGAACACAATCTCTGCAACCAAACTATTTCCTTGCTTGCATGAGTGGTTGCCATGTATTTTGCCTCTATAATTGAAAGTGTCACTACATACCGTCTCTTACTCATCAAATTGATTGCACCTCCAAATAGCTGAAACACATACCCCCTTGTAGATATTCTTTGAGCTAGATCTCCAGCCCAATCTACACCAAAAAATCCAAGGATGTCTAAAACTCTGTCCAATCCTGGTCATCCTTGGTAGCACAAACCATAATCACTAGTGCCACGCAAATACCTAAAAACCAACTTCATTGTTTTCCAATGCTCCTTCCCTGGTTTTGACATAAGCATGCTCAATACTCCCACTGCATGTGCAATGTCTAGTCTAATATAGACCATTACATATATCAGGCTATCGATTGCACTTGCATATGGAACACAGGACATGTCCTCTTCCTCTTCTTGTGTCTTGGGGCATTATTCAGCAGATAACTTTACACCTACAAGAATAAGAACCTTCACCGGTTTACTAACTTGCATATTAAACCTCTACAGTATTGTATCAAGATACTTCCTCTAGTTTAACTAGAGCTTCCTCTTTTCCCGATCTCATTTAATTTCCATGCCCAAAATATAGTTTACAGCACCAATATCTTTCATGTCGAATTTGGAGGACAATTGGGTCTTCAAATCCTGGATAATTTCTTTGTCATTTCCAACCAGCAACATATCATCCACATACAAGACCAAATAAATAGCATGGTTACCAATTAATTTAAAATACACTCAATGATCTTCTTTTCTTTTAGTGAAGCCAAGTCCTTGTATGAATGTATCAAATTTTGAATACCACATCCTTGGTCACTATTTTAACCCATATAGATACTTTTTTAACTTGCATACCAGTTCTTTCTTACCTTTCACCACAAAACCTTCAGGTTGCTTCATGTAGATCTCTTCTTCTAGATCCCTATGAAGAAATGTTGTCTTCACATCCATCTATTCTACCTCAAAATAAAAAGTAGTAGCAACAAAAAAAATTAATCTAATAGAAGCCACCTTGACAATAGGAGAAAAAATATCACCAAAATCAATTCCCGACACCTGGGAATAACCTTTTGCTGCCAACTGAGCTTTGCATTTATCCACCTTTCCTTCTGCATTCATATTCTTCTTAAACACCCATTTTTTGTCAATGGGTTTCCTTCCAGCTGACAACTCAACAGATCCAAAGCCTCATTTTTTTGCAAAGATGCCATTTCATTAACCATGGCCTCTTTCCATAGTTTTCCATCCTATGAATCTATTGCTTCCCTCACAGTTATGGGATCATCATCAGTGATAGATAAAGAAAAAATTGAATAGAAAACATATGGACTATACCTTTTTGGTTGCCTTCTTTCTCAAACTGATCTTCTCACAGCCGAAGTTTGTGGTTCTTCATCTTTTGATTCCTCTTCTGCTATAGAGTCAGATTCTTCCTCCTTTAGGTCAAACTCTATCTTCTCAGGTTCCTTTGGTTGGACTTCATGTTTAATAACATCTTTCACCTCTCTAAACATCACATCTCGGTTGTACACAACCGTCTTTGTTTCTGGGTTCCAAAGCTTATAACCTTTTAAACCTTCGTTATACCCAATAAAGATGCACTTTTCAGATTTACTATACAACTTTGTTCTTTTCTCCTTTGGAACATGTACATATGCATCACATCCAAATACCCTCAGATGTGAAAGAAAAGGTTTCTTACCAGTCCATACCTCTTGTGGAGTCTTATCCTCCAACACTAATGAAGGTGATTTGTTGACCAGGTAACATGCAATCTCCACTGCCTTTGCCCAAAATTCTTGTGCTAACCCCGCACCACTGAGCATTCTTCTTGCCTTCTCCATCAATGTCTTGTTCATTTGTTCTACAACTCCATTTTGTTGAGTTGTGTATGGAGTAGTATTCTATCATGCTATACCACACTTCTACAGAACTCTTCAAATTCCTTCTTGCAAAACTCTCCACCGTTATCTGTACTCAACACCTTTATCTTCTTCTTTGTCTGGTTTTCCAACAGAGCCTTAAATTCTTTGAACCTGTCAAAGACTTCAGATTTCTTCCTGAGGAAATATATCCATGTATTCCTTGAAAAGTCACCTATAAATGATACATAGTACATAGACTTACCCAGTGATGGAACTAACACAGTTCCAAACACATCACTGTGCACAAGAGCTAATATATGTTTCGCCCTCTTAGCACCAGAGGGGAAACTCACCTGATTTTGCTTCCCATATACACAATTTTCATAGAAATCAAAATCCAAAGAGAATTTAGACATACCTTATATCATACCATTACCATGAAGTATTCGAAGGCCCTTCTCTCCAATATGTCCAAGCCTTTGATGCCATATCATGGTATTTTCTCTAGAGACCACGATTTTTTGCTCCACTTTCAGGAACCACAAAACTGTTGCACCCATCAATAACAATGCTCCCTTGAGGCTTGTATAGAGTTCCAATCTGAACTCCCAAGATCAATACCAATGCTCCCTAAACCATCTTGCAAGTATTTTCTCGAACACTATTTTTACACCTGTTGTTAGGGTCCTATAATAATATGATTCATAATTTTGAATTGGCTATGGTTAGTCTTGCAATATTGTACATACTTTTACTTTCTGCAAAATGTTTTCCATATTAAAAATTAAAAAATATAAAGAGGGTATGTCCTAAAATAATAATCAAAGAACAAAAAGAAAAAGAAAATATTGAAAATGTGAAAAATATGAACCCCAAACAAAAACAGATCATGAAAGTGTGCAAATTCAAGTGCCATTGCTTTTACTTTTATGTGCAAAATAATGGTTGTGTGCAGCTTGTCATAAATGGCACAACCCATGATAGTCAAATAGCTTAATATTGACTAATTCATGCTTTAAATTTCATGTTTATAGATAGAGAATAAAGATATATCCAAACTGTTTAACCTTGGTAGATCAATAGTTAGGTAGAGAAATAAAAATGTGCTCATCAGCTTAATCTAAGCCATTGGAAGTTATAAGGTTAGAATTAGATAGTTTGTTTGTCAAAAGAAAATGAAATAAAGGGTTTGCTAGCTCAAATGCACCAAATAAAGTGAAGAAAAATTGTTAGGGTAAATAAAAGGTAGGTAGAAGAAAAGTTGCAGATGTACAAGGTTTTTAAATCATGAGCACATTTATCATGCTTAAACTTATGTTTCAGTGTGCAGGAGCATTTATGAGAGTGAAAGGATGTTCACTAGCTTACTTGATTAACTTCCCCTCATTTCATTTCACCCCCCACATACTTTCTTACTAATTTCCCATTTATCCCATCATTTCTTATAAAAGTACCCTTTTTCCCTTAATTTTGACCCTTACCCCTTGGTTTCACACATTTCCCTAAAATTACCCTCCAAAGGTCATCCACCTACCCAAAACCCCTTTCCCTAGTGTGAAACCCATTCCCCATTACAAAAATCTCCCTTCCCCCTTATTAATTTCCTTATTTTCCCTTCAAAACCCATAAAAAACCTTACCTTAAGTTTTTATTCTCTCCCCCGCCCCCCTCCCCCGCATTATTTAATTAACTCCTCAATTTATATTTCCCCAACATAAACCTTTTAAACCACCAACATAGGTGCAGTTAAACAAAGCCCGCCACATTAACCCTTGGTCCCACTCCATTAAACCCATTCATTATATTTTTAATCCCAACCTTATTCATTAGGTAATTACAATTATTTGTAATTAACCCCCCATGCCCTGAAAATCTTCACCCCTATTCCCTCTGTGTAGCTTGACCATGCAACAGCTATCTAATCTTCCACCCCCAAATCCAACAACACACAACCATATTGCGCTCATTCTGTCTCCGACCTTTACCATCCCGAGAGCATGCGAGATTCGCAGTTTTGCCAGGGCCCTATTCTGTTATATGGCAGCCTCAGGTGAGATCGCGTGCTCTCAAGAAAATACCACCTGCTCTCCAAAAGCAGTGTGATGGCCCCTGAAACCACCTCCTCGCCAAAAGCTAAAACAATCCACTGTTCATTTATGAATTCCGCGCCAAATTGTGACCGTTGTTGGTTAAAAGGCTGAAGAAGCCCATTTCAATTCTTTTCGCTCACTTGCACTGTGAATGCTGCCCAATCCTTCATATGCCACCCTAATCCTCTGCAACCACAATTAACTGTCATTTACCTCCTGAACAAGCTCCAGATGCCCAATTCAAGAATCCAATGCACAGTTGAAGCCACCATACCCTCTACAACCATTATTCAAACCAATTTGCAAGCCATACCACCAAAATTCCAGGTATTTTTGGGAAAACCAGAACAACCCTCTAAATTTGAAAACGTACAGTCAAGTTTAAAGATTAATTTATTGAAAATAATTGATACATTTGCCTAATTGAATATTAATTTGCATGTATATCCAAAACCTCTCTTTTGTAAACTACAATTACCCTTTCACCATTCCAGAGTTTCCCAAACCTCACTTCTACAGCCAACACAGGCCTAATCCCAATCCATAAACTCAGTCATGGCTTCATAGACCTCTCTGGATGTGAGACCTATGTCAAACCCTCACCTGGACATCAACCATTTGCCACTAGTAGACAGGGATTTCCAGATAAAAGATACTGCTACCCCATCCTACCTTCTAAAACTCCACTGCTGGAGTAAGGATAGATTCTTGAACCATACCAATGACATCAATCTGTGGGAATCCAATTTACCCAAATACCTATTCGCAGAAGTTCACCCATTCCCTGATATCATACATTTTTGTCATGCCTGCTATATCCTTAACCAAAGGGATATTGTTGCCCCTAACCAATAGCTCTTATTCACCATCACTCTAGAGTGTGTCAACCAAATGCTGCAAGTCCAACCTAGCCCTAATCAAACCCCATTATCTATTGGAGACCTATTGGACTTATATATCACACTAAACCTAGTTAAGATAATACAAATCTTCCAGACCTTCATCATTGAAGACTGTCGTACTCCCACAGATACCCCACCATATGCTGCCACCATTTTTTCAAACACAGGTAGACATATAATCACCATTCTCTCTTGCATCCTAGGATATACCTCAGATCAGCATGTGGATGAGGTTATCCTGGCCTTCCTATCCATATTCACCCCAGGCAAGCCTCCTGCTATCATGTACAATTATGCTCAGTTCATTGCAGACAGGATGCATGAACAACTCATAAGATTGCCCACTGAAAGTGTTTTCAAGTACTCTTTAGTGTTATTTCACATGTTTTTGTATTAACAAGCAGATAAGTTCCCTTTAAGCATCCAGAAGTTGGATACTGAGGGAAAATAGATATCAGTGGCCCTCTGGACACCCTTTATCTAGAAATACTCCACAACATTTACCTACAAAGACTTCAAAGATTCATTTATCTACCCAGTGATGAACATGCTGGTTAGTAATAGTCAACCTAGAATCAGCCAAGAAATTAAGAGGGTGCTACATTTGGCTAAGAACAACAAGAAGGGAAACTGGTACTTGTACCAGAACCACACTGAAATCAGGGTTTATGGCTGCCAACTAGCCCCTTATAAGCTACCCAAATACCTCCCTATGAGGATATCTTTAGTTGATTATTTCAAACAAATCATCAACTCTGATGAGGTCAACTTCCTAGCAACTAGGAAGAAGACCCAATTTAAAATAAAGAACCAATTGGGCCCCTTCATATGCAATAACAGAGAAGTTGGACCTGAGGCTGACAAGATATTGCAACAGATGAAATTCAGAAACAACTTCATGTGGTAGTATGACCCTCATGGGGTCATAAACAAATTGAGAATCAAGGTCAACTCGGGACCTTTCATCCACCACCCAAGACCAGACATTGAAGAGTTTTCCAACCAATCCAAGTGGTTGGAAAACACATTGATTGATATGGATAGCACAGTTGTGGATGTTGTAAACACACTCATTGATTTAGAAAAGAAAATTGACCAAAGCTCTTTCCTGCAGGTTCCAGAACTAGGGGAACCGATGAGTAATTCTCTTGTGTTATAGACCCCAACCAATGAGGAGAAGAATCCAAAGAGGAATAGGGAAGAAGGTTATAGTTCTACCATGGAGACTACAGATGAGCTTTTTGAGCTCAGGAAAAGGCTCAAGTTGAATCATGTGTCTGAATAGGAGGAGAACATTGAATCGATGGAAATAACTGACACTGAAACAATGGGGCAGAGGAGCAAAGACACATCTATTTCAGGTGAAACACAACAGCCATCAACCTACAACACTCAAATTATTAAGAGACAACAAAGTGTTGAGGTTTCTTCCTTTGTCAGGCTAGCTGACAGAGAAAAGGATATCAAAGACAGGTACATGGAAATAAAAATGAGAAATGATAAGTTGAAGGCAGAGACATACACCCAATACTTCAAGCATACACTAGCCAACCAGAGCAGGTTGATGTCAGCATTTGACATTAAAGTAGGAAATATGCAGGTCTCATTTTTGCATCCCACTGTTTAGCAACCAAAGACATCAATGGATTACAAGAAGACTGATTTTGAGGTGTTGGCCAGGGATGTTCATCCCATTGACCAAATAGAGTTTCACAAATAGGCTGGACAAATTATTTACTCCACCCTTACAAGAAATTCCATGGCTGCACACAAGATGTGGGATTCACTGGATAATGTAACAACCCAATATAAATTGGAGAAGGCCTCCTCAAAAACCAAAGACAACAGGATCAAGTCATTGGAGGACATGGTCATTGAGCTGGGGCATGATCCAAGTGACATTAAGGTTGCTGAGAAGTTGATCAAAAATAAGAATGAGGTTATAGTAGCTCTTAAGAAAAAACTCAAGCTACCTCATTTACAACACCCACAAACAAAGGAGGTTATAGAGAGCCAAACAAATCATGAAGAGATGATGGACCTAGTACTGCAACTGAATGATCAGTTAAAGGAGATGGAGAAAGAATTTGATAGCATGATTCAACTAAAACAAGCTAGTCTTGATGACGCCCCTGCAACTGTCATCCCAACAGTTACCATTGTTGTACCTTCTACCTTGGCAGCATCTTTAGCTCCGACAGCTCTAATGGCCACAACACTTCCAACATCTACACCATATACATCAGTGACAGGGTCAACAGCAACAGGGTCTACAGGTGATGAAGCAAACAGGTTGGTCAAAGTAATGGAATAAATGTCCATTCAGAGCACTGAGATGAACAGGCTTAAGGAAAAGGTGACCAGCCTAGAAACTGATTACAGGCTTGCCCAAATCATGCACAAATAAGAACAACAGAAGTCTACAAGGAGGAATGAAAGACTCAAAAGCCTGGAGAAGGAACTGACATTGAATGAACTTCTAGGTTCGGCTAAGGAGAAATTGTGAGCCAATATCATTGACTTTGTCAATGATATTTAGCCATCCATCTAGGTTATTTTTGAACAAATTGATTTAATAAAGTAGGCTACATAAGCCATACAAAGAGTCAAAGCAAAACTTGGAGACATGCCAGAGGAAGATGCAAGGATCATTCACTTCCTCAACTCCAAAAACAAGTATGAGCTGCAGTAATTAGAGATACCTAACAGAGTAGGTACAATTTTGGAAGTTAAAAGAGTCCTCACCAAGAGGAATTTGATGTTGAACCTAGAGGATAAGTGCCAAACCACGCAACTGGCCATTGACAGATTCATGGTTAAGTTTTAAATTTTGAGGTAAAGGGGTTTACCATACCCCTTGGTTCTAAACAACAACGTAATGACATAGGAGGACTATAATATAAAAATCCGAGAAGTAGCTAGAGATCAAGTGAATACTTCATCCATGAAGGGAAGACCTACTGGCAAAGTATTATATCAAACTTTTGAGAATTTGTTTTACCTCCAGCATGAGGTAAAACACCTTTTTTTCAATAAGCCTACTTTTGCCAAATATACAGAGACAAATGAGATCTATAAGAAGATGCTCAATATCTAATTACTAGATGCTAAGACATGGGAAAAACCTAATGATTTACTGTAGAAATACACAGTAAAAATATAAAATGTACAATAAAAAGTAAAAGGCCATAATAAAAGGATATTGACAGGTCAACCAGGTCAATTTGTATAAGGTGAAAGTGTATCAGTAGAAAGATCAAAGTGAATAGATCACCCAGTGTGAAAACCAAACAACAAAGCAGATTAAAGTGAAAAATATCAAACATTAAAGCCAACACAACCTAATAAGCAAGGACAACAAGCATCCGTTCAATAGCTATCTCTATCTTCATGCATGAAGATTTTTCTTTTCTCCTAGATTAGTTCCCAAGACAGTTTGGGATATTTGTAAATATTTTTGTATAAATACTTGATAATTCGAAGTATTGGGTGTGGATTGCTATACATTTGTAAAGTTATTTTGATCATAAACCTAAGGGTCATTGTACCAATTTTCAAGTCAGCAGACTGGAGCAAGTAATAAAGAGATTGCATTACAAGATTCATGTGTATAGCTATTACAGTGAAGTATTTTCTTTGTCAATTTGTTATTCTCTTATGTTTGTCACAAACTTAAATGTTATCTAAAGTTGAATGAATTAACTGGATATTTATCTCAGAATTTGTTTAAGTACACTTTGTTTTTCACAGTTAATTACATGTTTTCTTCTAATATCTAGATCTGAGAATCCTTAATTTCTCTCCCATCCCGGTTGACCGCTTTCAAATTCTTCATAATCCAGCCTAAGGAACCCTTAATTTCTATTTGGATCTGATTGAAAACCATTTCACCATCTAGCCTTGAGATCTGAAGTAACTTTGCTATCTTGCCCTGTAGACATTGTTTTTAGAACTTGATCCAATCATGTTTGTCTGATATTTGACCCCATATCCCAATGGTAAAAACATCCCTCTTTTCATCTAAGTAAGTGATCCCACCACCAAATCTAAATCAAAACCCAAGAACAATCATAACTAGCCTAAATCAAATAACTAAACAAAGTTAAATAAAAAAGAGAGAGCCCTCTCTAAGATTAGGAAGGCTAGATCCTAATCTCCAAAGTTAGTTTGTGGTTACCTCTTTCATTTCTTTTTCTAACAACTTAGAAGAAATTTTGGAGTGATAACATAATTGGTGACCATAGTGGGGACTTCGATCCTTAGTTAAATAAAACTTTAAGGAAACCTTAAATTTCATCTTGAGCCCCTTAAAGTCATTTTTATAAGTTGTTCTTAAAAAATTTCATAAAAATAGTTAAAAAACTAAAATTTTGGCTCCCAAAAACACTTACTATACTAGAGAAAATCCAAATCCAAACCCTACTACTATAATTGATGACCCAGACGAGATTTTAAGAAAACAAAAAAAGGTATAAACTCAAGCAAGTAGCAGCTAGTTAGTTAAAGCAAATTCATTCCCCAAGGAATTATCAAATTTAGAGGGAATTCCATTTGATTTTTCATTTGATCTCTCATTATTTAAAACTGAATCAAAGAATGCAATTCATGAAACTGTGTTAGACCCTAACTTTATTCAATTCATTGAGTTGAAAAAGGTGCCTATACATCCAGATTTAGATAAATTTGTGTTGGATACTTTTGACAAGTTAGAAGATTTAACCTCCAGAATAATAATCCATATAGATGATGCTTACCTTCAACAATCAGTTGAACTAGCTACCCTTACTGCTGCTGCCTCTGAAATTTCTGCACAATCTTCAAATATTGTAAATACACCTTCATTTACTACCACCCCACCCATTGTATCCACCACAGTCCATTCCCCTAAACTAGTCATTCATCAGCTTCCTATCCAACCAAACTCCTCATCCTCATCTAGTTCATCTCCATCTATTTCAAGCCCTTCCTCAAGTACTAGCACTTTAATCCCTAGCCAAGCCAAAATCCAAGCCATGGCAGACCAATATGCACCTTTGGTTTTACCAACACAACTCCATGCCATGCCCCAAGATTATCAAAGAAAAATATATTTGTTTGATGCTACTGGTCAGTATACTGCCTAACAACATGTGAAAAAAATGATTGACTATTTTGAATTGCATGAGATAGATGAATCTGATGTCCAAATGAAGTTGTTTGCCCAAACATTAACTGGGGATGTTAAGAAATGGTTCAAAGATTTACCTGCTAATCAGATTGCAAACTTAGTTTCTTTTCATAGATTATTTATTGATATATGGGAGAGAAAGAAAAACTCTATGCAAATACTTTTTGTATATGATAACATCAGAAGAGCTCCTAATGAGTCGGTTCAGGATTATTGTACTAGGTTCAATAGCATCTACAATGCAATCCTTGCTAATATTAAGCCTCCACCTGACCTAGCACTAATCAAATTCCCTAATGGTTTTGACATTGACATGTCATACTAATTAAGGGAAAGAAACCCTGAAACATTGGAACAAATGCAGAGTAATCTTGTTAGTGTAGAGGCAAACCTATTAGCCAAGAAAGCTAGAATGAGAAATGAAAAGAGAGTTTTCATTAAAGAGGAAACTTCCACTTATAATGGTAAAATAGATAGTTTAGCAAAGAGTGTAGAGAGAATAATGGATAGATTAAAAAACATGGAAAGAAAAACTCAGTGGGAGAACCAACAACCACCCCCAATAAGAAACCCCAACTTCAGGAAGAATCCTAACACTGGCAATAATGCAATACCAGATCAGCAAATTAGGCCACCATTCCAAGAAAACTATGCTGAGGGTTCACGAAGCTATGAAGGAGAGGATTACACCCAGATAAACTTATTAGGAATCAAAAATGAAGATGTTGTTTTTCTTACTCATGAATAACATGAACTGTACATGCTACAAGAATTGCAATTAGAATCTGGGGAATCCTTTGACTTTAAAGAGGGATATGAATCTTCCATTTATGAGGTTCACAAACAGTATAGTCTAAGAAGTAAAAAGAAAAATGAAGCTCCAACTAAAAGATCAATCCAGACCCAAGCTAAAAAGATAACAGAAGCTCCTGTAACCAAAATCCTACAAATCCTCCCTAAGGGAACACAAGAGACTTTTAGCCCAAAAATTGTAGATATAACTTCATCTGAAACTCAAACTAAAATAGTTACTGAAAACATTCCAAATAAGAGAATTCAAAACAAAACTGTTGAAACATAGAATGAAATGCCAAGTGCTGAAAAACAAGATAAAAACACACAGACCACATTTGTTAAGGAAGATATCATCCAATAAAGAAAAAATCAACTGCCTTTCAACATTAAGGCTGAAATAGCAAAATTGAAAATATCAGTTCTATTGACCGAGCTAGTAAAGAATGAATCCTATAGATCACAGATCACATAAACTTTAAATATAGGTGAAGGAGAAGACATTGTCGATTTGAATGATGATCAACCTGAATTATTGTTCGGCCCTGAGGTAAATGGTACTCATCAGCAAGGAGGAATCCCTCCTTTCTACATTACCCTGAAGATTCATTACAAAATATTACATAATGCTATGCTAGACTCAGGGACATCCCATAACTTGATGCAAAAAGCAATCATGGAGAGACTAAACTTAGATACCGCCAGACCATATAAGGACTTATTTTCATTTTACTCTATTCAAGTTAAATTCCTTGGCTTGATTAAATATTTATTGTAACTCTAGTCCAATGCCCAGCAAAGAGTATTATGATGGACAAAGTAGTTGCAGACATCCCACCCAAATATGGAATGTTGTTATCTCGCTCATGGGGAGAAAAATTGCAAGGATCCTTGCAATTAGATATGTCATATGCCACCATCTCTATTTTTGGTCAACAAAGAAAAGTTTATAGAGATACTTTGATTAAATACATGGTGAGCAGTGTAGAGAAACCACAAAACTTCCCTATATACTCCATGCATTTTGATATGGACTCTTTCATCTTGTACAATTCAGAACATGACAAAAAAGAAACCACAACTGTAGAACAGAAATACAAAATAGCTAACAGTGAAAACATTTTTCATGAGTCCTTATGGCATCTAAATTTTGATGGATCTATGAATAGAATTGGAGTTGGCACATGAGTGTGGATTCACAATATGGAGAATAATCATGTTGAAGGTCATGCATTTAGGTTAAATTTTAAATGCACAAATAACATGGCAAAATATGAAGCTCTTATCTTAGGATTACAAATGATTATAAAATTTGAAGCCAAGAGAGTTTCTATACTAGGAGACTCAGAATTGATTATTAAACAAATTAATGGTGAATACTCTGTAAATAATCCCAGACTGAGTCAATATAGAGAGACTGTCCTAGATTTGATCAAAGACCTTTTGGAAACAAACTTTGCTGCCATTCCTACAAAACAGAATATGCAGGCCCACAATCTAGCCATTTTTGCTAGCAGCTGTAAATTTCCCTTTCATCCAAACCATCAGTACACTGTAGAAGTGAGACATAGGCTTGTCATATCAGACAATTTGAAGTATTAGCAGGTTTTCTCACAGGATTCCCAAATTTATGACTTCATGATTGCTGAAGGTGAGTTTCAGAATTGTAATACACTTACAGATTGTATAGTAGACAATGACATAGATAGTGGGATAGATGTGAATATTTTAGATATACCTAAACCCACTAATTTCACTAAATTAGAAGTAGATAAATTAGAAAATGTAGAAATAGATGAAATAATGAATGATGATCCTAAAATTCTTAATCTTAAAAATAATTTTTTGCCTAAGGGATTACTCCGCTTAGAAGATTTGTTTGATTCCAACAATGTAGCTAGGAAACCCAAAATGGAGCCTTTGAGAGAAGATATAGAAGAATGTAACATAGGAACTGAAGAAAAACCTAAACTCATTAAGCTATCAAAAGCCTTACCTCCAGATGAAAAGGTTAAATACATAAATCTATTTAAAGAGTTTCAAGATGTATTTGCATGGTGTTATGAAGACCTAAAGTCTTATGACACCAACATAATTCAACACAAGATACCTATTAAATAGGATCATAAACCTTATAAACAAAAACTTAGGAGAATTAATCTAGTTCTTATGCCATCTATTGAGAAGGAAGTAAAGAGAATGTATGATGCCCAAATTATAGCTCCCATTAGATATTTAGATTGGGTTTCAAACTTAGTCACTACTAGGAAGAAAACTGAAGAAATCAGACTTTGTGTTGATTTCAGAAATTTAAACAAGGTCTCATTAAAAGAAAACTATCCTTTACCAAAAATTGACCATATCCTTCAGAGGGTAGTAGGCTCATCCAAAATTTCATTGCTTGATGGATTTTCTGGATATAACCAGATCTTAGTTCAACTAGAGGACCAAGCCAAAATTGTGTTTACTACTCCTTGGGGTACCTTCATGTATTTGAAGATGCCTTTTGGATTAATGAATGCGGTAGCAACATTTCAAAGAGCTATGGATATAGCTTTTGCTAATGAGATCCATGACTTCCTAGTGGTTTACCAAGATGACATCATAGTCTTTTCTAAATCTGATAATGAACACCTAGATTCCAAAAAGACACTCTTTGGACTAGAAGAAGGTAAACTATTGGGACATATAATATCCAAAGATGGAATTAGAATAGATCTTGCTAGAATAGAGGCAATCTTGACTATCACCCATCCTAGAAACATCAAAGAATTATAGTCATTTTTAGGCAAAATTAATTTTCTTAGGAGATTCATTTCAAATTTAGAAGAATTGATTATAGAACTAAATAACATGTTAAGAAAATATTCAGCACTAAAATGGACAATGGAAGCTAAATAATCTTTTGAGGCTATCAAATAAATCCTTACCAAAACTCTCGTCCTTATAAGCCCTGATTTTCAAAAAGATTTTATAATTTTTTTCTTTTGCTTGAGAACATACTATTGCAACAGTCTTGTTGCAAAAGAATGATCAAGGATATGAACAACCCATTGCATTTTTCAGTAAATCTTTAAGAGATGCAACTCTAAAATACAACATAATGGAAAAACAGGCATTAGCTTTAGTGAAAGCTATTAAATATTTTAGAGTATACATCTTGTATTTACACATCATTGCTTATGTTCCAAACCCAGTAGTAAAGGACATTTTGACACAAAATGGGCATGAAGGGAAGAGAGGCAAATGGATTGCCACTATTCTGGAAAATGACACAAAAATAAAGCCTACTAAATTTATCAAAGGCTAAGGTTTAGCCAAACTCATGGTTGAATCGAACTATCAAGGCCTAGATATAAATTTCATTGGTGCCCTTGATGATCAGGAAGAGATGGTGACTCCACAAACCAGTGAACCTTTTACAGATTCACCTTGGTATGTAGATATCATATTTGTATTACTAAACTTACAAGCTCCTCCTAATTTATCTAGGACTAAAACTAGTTTTTTGAAAATGAAATCAATGAGATATTGTGTCATAGATAATGCTTTATTTTGGAAAGACAATGGTGGTATCCTTTTAAATTGTTTACTGAAAGATGAAGCTGATAAAATTATGCAAGAATTTCATGCAGGAGATTGTGGAGGACACTTTTATTGGAAGACTACTACTGGAAAAATTCTGAGGGCTGGTTTTAACTAGCCCACTCATTTTGCAGATGTTAAGAAACATGTGACCTCCTGTCATAAGTGCCAGATATTTGAAGGAAAAAGAAATCTTTTACCTTTACCTCTCAAACCCATCTCCATAGAAGTGTCATTTCAACAATGGGAGTTAGACTTCATTGGAGAAATTCACCCAGCCTCCTCAGCCCAACATAAATGGATTTTGATAGCCACTGATTATTTTAACTAATAGATAGAAGCCATCCTTTCTAGACAAGCTACAGAGTCTTTCATTATCTCCTTCCTTGAAAATAATATTCTGTCAAGATTTGGATGCCCCCAAAATCTCGTTACTGATAATGAAGCTGCTTTTAAATCCAAGAAAATGGTAGACTTTTGTAACAAATGCCACACCACCCTTGGCCACTCCACTGCCTATTACCCTCAAGGTAATGGACTTGTAGAATCCTCTAACAAAAGCCTTGTCAATATCATTAAGAAATTACTGGAAGACAACAAAAAGACATGGAACAAAAAGTTGGTCAATGCCTTGTGGGTAAATAGTCTAGCTACCAAAAAATCCATTGGTACATCTCCCTATCAGTTAGTATATGAGATGGAAGTTGTTTTTCCATCCTCTTTAGGAGTGCCAATGATGAAGATCATCTAGGAGTTGCAGGTAGAACCAAATGATATCTAGAGGAGGATAAATCAAACAATACACTTGCAGTAGACCAGAAAAGAATCCTATGTCAAATCACAAGTAATCCAGGATAAAATCAAAAATATTTTTGATAAAAAGACTAAAGTTGATGATTTTTACATAGGTGACAAAGTACTTAGAGGGATTCTAGAAGAGAAGACAAGGGAAAACATGGAAAATTTGACTTTCTGTGGCAAGGCCCTTATGTCATTTATGGTTACAGAGGTAACAATTCCTTTTTCTTGAAAGAGATAGATGGATCAGATCTACCAGGAGGACCTTTCAATGGTAGAATGCTGAAGCATTACTTTTCCACAAATTAACAATAGTTCACTTCACTTTACTCATTATATATAGCAGTGAAGAGTTTAGATTGGGTTGGATGGTAATATTTTGAAGTTGAAGCCCGGAGTGAAGGCCCTGAGCTTTGAAAGGTTCATCATCATAAGTATGAATAAAGCATAATCATAGAAGAACAGTTTATAAGGTAACTTCAGTCACATTTTCAAAGGCTACTGATCTTAAAGTTCTTGAAATTTCACCAAGAAATTCCATTCCCATGTGGAGCCACTGTTAGGGTCCTATAATAATAAGATTCATAATTTTGAATTGGCTATGGTTAGTCTTGTAATATTGTACATAATTTTTCTTTCTACAAAATGTTTTCCATATTAAAAATTAAAATATGTAAAGAGGGTATGGCCTAAAAGAATAATCAAAGGACAAAAAGAAAAAGAAAAGATCAAAAAAGTGAAAAATATGAACCCCAAACAAAAATAGATCATGAAAGTGTGCAAATTCAAGTGCCACTACTTTTACTTTTATGTGCAAAATAATGGTTGTGGGTAGCTTGTCATAAATGCCGCACCCATGATATTCAAATATCTTAATCTTGACTAATCCATGCTTTAAATTTCATGTTTATAGATAGAGAATAAAGATATAGCCAAACTGTTTAACCTTGGCAGATCAGTAGTTAGGTAGAGAAATAAAAATGTGCTCATCAACTTAATCCGAGCCATTGGAAGTTATAAGGTTAGAGTTAGATAGTTTGCTTGTCAAAAGAAAAGGAAATAAAGGGTCTGCTAGCTCAAATGCACCCAATAAAGTGAAGAAAAAATGTTAGGGTAAATAAAGGGTAGGTAGAAGAAAAGTTGCAGATGTACAAGGTTGTTCAATCATGAGCACATTTATCATGCTTAAACTTACATTTCAGTGTGCAGGAGCATTTATGAGAGTGAAAGCATGTTCACTAGCTTACTTGATTAACTTCCCCTTGTTATAGACATATTTGGGCACTGCAACCCCAATCATATATGTCAATAAACTAAGGGCTCTTTAACCCCTAAGAGTGTTGTTTCATACACTAAAGGATCATGGTCAATCTATTACATCATTTCCCAGAAGTTCCACCTGAAAAACCACTCAGAACTAGCCAAAACTGGACCATACTGACTGCTCCATGGTCAAGGTGCGATGCATACTGGCTGCTACACTAGCCAAGTGTGATGCATACTGAAAGAGCCTTCTGTGGGGTGTGATGAGTGAGAAGAGACAAATGGCAGAGACAGTTTTCTAGGTGGATGCTCATGGAATCTTCTAGAAGCTTCTCCTATGACACTTGCCTCTCTGAATTCGCCCAGGGATGAGTAAGAGATCAAAGAAATCTCCAAGTGGAACCAAGAACTATCAGTGGAATGACACTAATCAAAAACCCAGAGCTGACTCACCCCCTTGCAAGACATCTATATATGGATCCCTCATCTCAGAGATCTAGAGGCTAGAATTTTGTAATTTGTAAGGAAGTGCTATTCGTTTCTCTTTGAGAAGGAACATTGTATTGTTGGGTGATCTTGCTTTTCATGAGATGAAGAGGGATTTGATGCTGGGAGGATGATGCTAGATCAGACAGTTGGGTTGTAATCCTCTCTTCTACTATTAATAAAGTTATTTGAGTTTTCCCCCATATAATCGTGTATTTGTGAATATTGCTATTTGTGAATGCAAATGATCAATGTATTTCTAATTCTGCATTGTTTATGGTATTATAGATCATGATGCTTTGATGGTGTTTTGTTTCTTTTCCTCTACAGGTATTCTCTAAAGCGGGACAAATAGGAGAGGAGTGGCAAGCTCTATCAAGGGAGAGAGAAAACAAACAAGGAGCCAAGCGAAGATTTAGGTTGGTACTCTTTGCTTCTCTCTTATCTATCATACATAAAGGAAATCACAAGTTACTTTGATTGTTTGTTTCTAAGATAGCTACCTGTCTTGGTCGGAATAATAGATCGAAAAGACATTATTTTTCATGGAAACAAAATGGCGAGTCCATTGGGGAGCGATTAGTTTGTTTGTTTGTTATTGTTGTTTTCTTTATAAACTACAGACGGAGCCTGAAGTTAGCCATCTAGCCTTCGAATTGCTCTTGCTATGCAAGTGCAAATTAGATCAATGCTGCTTCAGTCAATCTCTAGGTTGGTTAATGAATTGAACATCTAACTTGCAAACATCCTAAGTGCCCTTGTGGTAGCTCAATAACCTCCTAAGATCATACCCCTATACTTTGTTTTTACTGCCTATCATAGCTCAGCCTAAATAACTAAACTTAGCTGCAAATTTTGAGCAAAAACCAAACTCAATTTCGTTCCTTGGCCCATCGCAATGTTTGTAGCTAGAAGCCTATATGCATCGCACCTCCCGTGTGTTGCAGGTGAGATGCATCCATGTTTCCCTTAAGGACAGGTGCGTTGATTGAGTGATACTATTTTCCTCTTTGGAATCTGGTTTTTCTCCTTGTTTTCAACTCTATTTTGTAGTTTTGCTGCTTATGATCAGTATCTCATTATTGAAGCCTTCTTCCTTTACATTATTCAACCTCCATTGATCAGGATTTGTGAATGTTTTTTTATGTATTTTTCATCATTTATAGCCCTCCTTTGTCAAGAGTAGCTTAATCGAACTATCGTTTTTTGATTCAAAAGTGTTGTAACTGTCGTTTTGAGTCAAGAAAAAGAGTGTCATAAAGTCTTCCTCCTCTAGATAGTTGATTGTACTTTTTTCATTGTATTTGATTTGAACTGTCAATATTTGAAGTGTCGAAAGCAGTTTTCCATTCGAAATCAAAAGTGTCGTTTTAGTCTTCCTTTCATTTTGAAAAGAAATTATTGAAGTGTCACTTTGAAGAAAATATTTCAGATATGTACTTAGTTTTCCTTTTTAGCATTCTCACATTAAGGAAATGGAAAAACAAATACATGCATGTTTATTTTCATTTAGACTCCATGTGGAAAATGATTTAGGAAAAGTGCATTTAGTGTGTGCTCTTTGCTCTCTATTGAAAGAATTGTACTTTTCTTTCCTTAGCAGTTGGGATTTTCATTGCTAAAAGAAAATAAATGTATGTTTATCATTTTAGATTGCATATTTAGGAAGTTTACATGTACATCACGCGGTGAACCTTTAAAGACAAACTTCTAAAAAAATCAACTCTAAAATAAACTTCAATGAACATAAAAACGTTTTGGAACCTAATGCAACACATCTAGAAGTCTAGGCTAGAGACGTGTTCTAGCGTCATAAAACCTGGTAACTATCATTTTCATTGAACGTTGGGTGATTCCTCCTCTTTCATATGACAAGTGCCACTACGGATTTGTGCTCCCTGTACCGTCAAAGATATATTGGGAGACCACAATAGGCTGATATCATTTATCCTTAGGAAGCCGTGTCTACTGCCCTATCGATTGCAATTCACTGAATACAGCATTTGGGAAGATTGACTATCGTACGTAAAGTCCTTGGTAATTTCTCTTTAATTTACCACCAAGGTGTATATT
>APFE030920372.1:81973-119409 GCA_000404065.3 Pinus taeda | reverse complement strand
AATAAACCAAGGGCTCTTTAACCCTTAAAAGTGTTGTTTCATACCCTAAAGGATCATGGTCAACTGATTACATCATTTCCCAGAAGTTCCACCTGAAAAACCACTCAAAACTAGCCAAAACTGGACCATACTAACTGCTCCATGGTCAAGGTGCGATGCATATTGGCTGCTACACTAGCCAACTGTGATGCATACTGAAAGAGCCTTCTGTGGGGTACGATGAGTGAGAAGAGACAAATGGCAGAGACAGTTTGCTAGGTGGATGCTCATGGAATCTTCTAGAAGCTTCTCCTATGACACTTGCCTCTCTGAATTCGCCCAGGGATGAGTAAGAGATCAAAGAAATCTCCAAGTGGAACCAATAACTATCAATGGAATAACACTAATAAAAAAACCTAGAGCTGACTCACCCCCTTACAAGACATCTATATATGGATCCCCCATCTGAGAGATTTAGAGGCTGGAATTTTGTAATTTGTAAGGAAGTGCTATTCGTTTCTCTTTGAGAAGGAACATTGTATTGTTGGGTGATCTTGCTTTTCATGAGGTGAAGAGGGCTTTGATGCTGGGAGGATGATGCTGGATCACACAGTTGGGTTGTAATCCTCTCTTCTACTATTAATAAAGTTATTTGAGTTTTCTCCATATAATCGTGTATTTGTGAATCTTGCTATTTCTGAATGCAATTGTATGGTCAATGTATTTCTGATTCTGCATTGTTTATGGTATTATAGATCGTGATGCTTTGATGGTGTTTTGTTGCTTTTCCTCTACAGGTATTCTCTAAAGTGGGACAAGTAGGAGAGGAGTGGCAAGCTCTATCAAGGGAGAGAGAAAACAAGCAAGGAGCCAAGCGAAAGATTCAGGTTGGTACTCTTTGCTTCTTTCTTCTCTATCATACAGAAAGGAAATCACAAGTTACTTTGATTGTTTGTTTCTAAGATATCTACCCGTCTTAGTGGGACTAGTAGATCGAAAAGACACTAGTTTTCCTGGAAACACCCCTCATTTCATTTCACCCCCCACATACTTGCTTACTAATTTCCCCATTATCCCATCATTTCTTATAAAAATACCCTTTTTCCCTTCATTTTGACCCTTACCCCTTGGTTTCACACATTTCCCTAGTAAATTACCCTCCAAAGGTCATCCCCCTACCCAAAACCCCTTTCCCTAGTGTGAAGCCCATCCCCCATCACAAAAATCTCCCTTTCGCCTTATTAATTTCCTTATTTTCCCTTCAAAACACATAAAACCCCTTATCCTAAGTTTTTATCCCCCCCCCACACATTAATAGCTTAATTCCTCGATTTATATTTCCCAGACGTAAAACTTTTAACCCACCAACCCAGGTGCAGTTAAACAAAACCTACCACATTAACCCCTAGTCCCACTCCATTAAACCTGCTCATTATATTTTTAATGCCCACCTTACTCATTAAATAATTACAATTATTTGTAATTAACCCCTCGGGCCCTGCAAATCTTCACCCCTATTCCCTCAGTGCAGCTTGACCGCGTGACAGTCATCCGATCTTCCACCCCCAGATCCGACGACACGCATCCATATCATGCTCATTCCCTCTCCGACCTTTACTAGCCTAAGAGCATGCAAGATTCACGGTTTTGCCTGGGCCCTATTTTGCTACGTGGCAGCCTTAGGCAAGATCGTGTGCTCTCAAGAAAATATCGCCTGCTCTCTAAAACGGGTATGATGGCCCCTGGAACAACCTCCCTACCAAGAGCTAAAACCATCCACTATTCATTTATAATTTCTGCACCAAATTATGATCATTGCTGGTTAAAACACTGAAGAAGCCCATTTCGACTCTTTTCACTCATTTGCATTGTGAATGTTGACCAAGCCTTCTTGCCCAACCCTGAGCCTCTGCAACCGAGGTTGTCCATCGTTTACCTCCCAAACAAGCCCTGGACACCCAACTCAAGCATACAGTGCACAACTAAAGGCAATGTACCCTCTGCAGCCATTATTCAAACTAGTTTGCAAGCCATACCACCAAAATTCCAGTTATTTTTGGGAAAACCAAAATGAACCTCTAAATTTGAAAACGTACAGTCAAGTTTAAAGATTAAGTAATTGAAATTAATTGATACATTTGCCTAATTGAAGAGTAATTTGCATGTATACCCAAAACCCCTCTTTTGCAATCTGCAATTACCCTTTCACTGTACTAGAGTTTCCCAAACCTCACTTCTATAGCCAATACAGGCCTAATCCCAATCCATAAACTCAGTCATGGCTTCACAGACCTCTCTAGATGTGAGACCTGTGTCAACCCCTCACCTAGACATCAACCATTTGCCACTAGCAGACGGGGATTTGAAGATAAAAGATATTGCTACCCCAGCCTACCTTCTAAAACTCCACTGTTGGAGTAAGAATAGATTCCTGAACCATACTGATGACATCCATTTGTGGGAATCCAATTTACCCAAATACCTATTCCCAGAAGTTCACCCATTCCCTGATATCATACATTTTTTTCATGCCTGCTATATCCCTAGCCAAAGGGCTATTGTTGCCCCTAACCAGCATCTCTTATTCACCATCACTCTAGAGTCTATCAACCAAATGTTGCAAGTCCAACCTAGCCCTAATCAAACCCCATTATCTATTGGAGACCTATTGGACTTATATATCACATTAGACCTAGTTAAGATAAGACAAATCTTCCAAACCTTCATCATTAAAGACCAACATACTCCCACAGATACTCCACCTTATGCTGCCACCATTTTTTCAGAAATAGGCAGACATATAATCACCATGCTCTCTTGCGTCCTCAGATATACCTCAGATGAGCATGTGGATGAGGTTATCCTGGCCTCCCTGTCCATCTTCACCCTAGGCAAGCCTCCTACTATCATGTACAATTATGCTCAGTTCATTGCAGACAGGATGCATGAACAATTCACAAAACCGCCTGCTAAAAGAGTTTTCAAGTACTCTTTAGTGTTATTTCACATGTTTTTGTATTACCAAGCAGATAAGTTCCCTATAAGCATCTATAAGTTGGATACCAAAGGAAAAGAGAGATCGGTGGTCTTCTAGACACCCTTGATCCAGAAATACTCCACAACATTTACCTACAAAGACTTCATAGATTCATTTGTCTACCCATTCATGAACATGTTGACCAGTAACACTCTACCTATAATCAACCAAGAAATCAATAGGGTGCTATAGTTGGCTAAGAACAACAAGGTGGGAGACTGGTACCTGTACTAGAACCACACTGAAATCAGGGTTTATGGCTGTCAACTAGCCCCTTATAAGCTGCCCAAATACCTCCCTATGAGGATATTTTCACTTGAGTATTTCACACAAACCATCAACTCTAATGAGGTCACTTCCTAGAAGCTAGAAAGAAGACCCAATTTAAAATAAAGAACCAATTGGGCCCTTTCATATGCAATAACAGAGAAGTTGGACCTGAGGTTGACAAGGTATTGCAATAGATGAAATTCAGAAACAAATTCATGTGGCAGTATGACCGTCATGGGGTCATAAACAAATTGAGAATCAAGGTAAAATTGGGACCTTTCATCCACCACCCAAGACCTGACATTGAACATTTTTCCAACCAATCTGAGTGGTTGGAAAACACATTGATTGATATGGATAGCACAATTGTGGATGTTGAAAACTCACTCATTGATCTAGAAAAGAAAATTGACCAGAGCTCTTTCCTGCAGGTTCCAGAACTAGGGGAACCAATGAGTAATCCTCCTATGTTATAGACCCCAGCCAATGAGGAGAAGAATCCAAAGAGGAACAGGGAAGAAGGTTCCAGTTCTACCATGGAGACTACAGATGAGATTTTTGAGCTTAGGAAAAAGCCCAAGTTGAATCCTGTGTCTGAACAGGAGGAGAACATTGAATCAATGGAAATAACTAACACTAAAAAAATGGGGCAGAGGAGAAAATACACAGCTACTTCAGGTGAAACACAGAAGCCATCAACCTCCAACACTCAAATGATTTAGAGACAACAAAGTGTTGAGGTTTCTTCCTTTTTCAGGCCAGCTGACAAAGAAAAGGATATCAAAGATATGTACAAGGAAATAAAAATGATAAATGAGAAGTTGAAGGCAAAGACATACAACCAATACTTCAAGCATACACCAGCCAACTAGATCAGGTTGATGTTAGCATTTGACATCAAAGTAGGAAAGATGCAGGTCTCATTTTTGCAGCCCATTTTTCAGCAACCAAAGACCTCAGCAGATTACAAGAAGACTGATTTTGAGGTCTTGGCCAGGGATGTTCATCCCATTGACCAAATAGAGTTTCATAAATAGGGTGGAGAAATTATTTACTCCACCATACAGGAAAGCCCATGGTTGCACACAGGATGCAGGATTCACTGGATAATGTAACAACCCAGTATAAATTGGAGAAGGCCTCCTCATAGGCCAAAGACAACAAGATCAAGTCATTGGAGGACTTGGTCATTAAGCTGGGCCATGATACAAGTGACATTAAGGCTACTAAGAAGTTGATCAAAAAGAAGAATAAGGATATAGCAGCTCTTAAGAAACAACTCAAGCTACCTCATTTACAACACCCACAAATAAAGGAGGTCCTAGAGGGCCAAACCAATCATGAAGAGGTAATGGACCTAGTGCTGCAACTGAATGATCAGTTAAAGGAGATGGAGAAATAATTGGATAGCTTGATTCAGCTAAAACAAGCTAGTCTTGATGATGCCCCTGCAATTGTCATCCCAACAGTTACCATTGTTGTACCTTCTACCTTGGCAGCATTCGTAGCTCCCACAGCTCCAATTGCCACAGCATTGCCAGCATCTACACCATATACATCAACGGCATGTTCAACAGCAACAGGGTCTACAGGTGATGAAGCAAACAGGTTGGTCAAAACAATGGAATATGTCCATTCAGATCACTGAGATGAACAAGCTTAAGGAAAAGGTGACCATCTTGGAAACTAATTATAGGCTTGCCCAAATCATGCACAAAGAAGAACAACAAAAGTCTACAAGGATGAATGAAAGAAACAAAATCCTGGAAAAGGAACTGACATTGAATGAACCTCTAGGTTAGGCTAAGAAGAAACTTTGGGCCAATTTCATTGACTTTGTCAATGATATTTGGCCATCCATCCAGGTTATTTTTGAACAGATTGATTTAATAAATCAGGCTACAGAAGCCATACAAAGAGTCAAAGCAGAAATTGGAGACATGCCAGAGGAATCTGCAAGGATCATTCACTTCCTCAAATCAAAGAACAAGTTTAGAAATACCTGACATAACATGTACAATTTTGGAAGTTAAAAGAGCCCTCACCAAGAGGAATTTGATGTTGAACCTAGAGGATAAGTGCCAAACCATGCAACTAGCCATTGACAAATTCAAGGTTAAGTTTGAAATGTTGAGGCAAAAGGGTTTACCAAATCCCTTGGTTATAAATGACAAGTTAATGACACGGGAGGACTATAACAAAAAAATCCAAGAAGTAGCCAAAGATCAGGTGAATACTTCATCCATAAAGGGCATACCTACTAGAAAAGTATTATATCAAACTTTTAAGAATTTGTTTTACCTCCAACATGAGGTAAAACATATTTTTGTCAATAAGCCTACTTTTTCCAAATATACAGAGGTAGATGAGATCTACAGGAAGATGCTCAATATCCAATTACCAGATGTTGAGACATGGGAAAAATACTGTAGAAATACACAGTAAAAATATAAAAAGTCCAGTACAAAGTAAAAGGGCACAGTAAAAGGATATTGACAGGTCATCCAGGTCAAAGTGTATCATGTGAAAGTGTATTAGTTGAAAGATAAGAGTGAATAGAGCATCCAGCATGAAAACCAAACAACAAAGTAGATTAAAGTGAAAAATATCAAACATTAAAGCCAACACAACCTAATAAGCAAGGACAGCAAGCATCAGTTCAATAGTTGTCTCTATCTTCTTGCATGAAGATTTTTCTTTTATCCTAGATTAGTTCCCAAGACATTTTGGGATATTTTGTAAATATTTTTGCATAAATACTTGATAATTCGAAGTATTGGGTGTGGATTGCTATATATTTGTAAAGTTATTTTGATCATAAACCTGAGAGTTATTGTACCAATTTTCAAGTCAGTAGACTGGAGCAAGTAATAAAGAGATTGCTTTACATGATTCATGTGTAGAGCTATTACAGTGAAGTATTGTCTTTGTCAATTTGTTATTCTCTTATGTTTGTCACAAACTTAAATGTTATCTAAAGTTGAATGAATTAACTGAAAATTTATCTCAGAATTTGTTTAAGTACACTTTGTTTTTCACAGTTAGTCATTTACATGTTTTCTTCTGATATCCAGATCTGAGAATCCTTAATCTCTCTCCCATCCTAGTTGACCTCTTTCAATTTCTTCATAATCCGACCTAAGGAACCCTTAATTGCTCTTTGGATCCGATTGAAACCACTTCACCATCCAACCTTGAGATCTGAAATAACTCTGCTATCTTTCCCTGTAGACATTGTTTTTAGAACTTGATCCAATGTTGTTTGTCTGATATTTGACCCCATAGCCCAATGGTAAAAACATCCCTCTTTTCATCTAAGTAAGTGATCCCACCACCAAATCTAAATCAAAACCCAAGCACAATCATAACTAGCCTAAAATCAAATAACTAAACAAATTTAAATAAAAAAGAGAGAGCCCTCTCTAAGATTAGGAAGGCTAGATTCTAATCTCCAAAGTTGGTTTGTGCTTACCTCCATCATTTCTTTTTCTAACAACTTAGAAGAAATTTTGGAGTGATAACACCTGCATCATCCAGCTTTCTTACAGAAATCATACTTCTGGCCAATGCAAGAATATGCAAAACACCTAAAAGTGTTATAATCCTTCCACCTTGAAACTTCAACTTGACTTTTCCACGGCCAACGATTCTAGCCTTCCTATCATCCCCTAAGAATACATCACCACCATCATATTTCTCATACTCGCATAACCACTCTCTATGGGGAGTGAAGTGAAAGGATGCACCTGAGTCAATCAACCATGCCTCATGATATACATATGTACTTGAAGAAGAAGCCAAGTACACATCCCCACCTTCATCTGAGGTGGCTTTCACCTCTGCATAAGGAGCATCATCAGATCCCTTTCCCCTTATTTGGGACCTACTACTTATATAGTAAAATTATGTGAAATCTCCAAAACTCTATTGGTCTCTTGGTAATGATTATATGGTGTATTCCCTTTTGGTAATGCAACGATGAATCCACAAGTTATGCAACAAAGAATTGTTTTGGGTCAAAATACTTTCAATACCATAATCAAACCCACAATATGTAACCCAAAGGTGTGTTATGATGTTTTCATACAACTTGAGTACTCTAATTGCTGATCATGCATTCTCTTACACCTTTAGGTTGCTTCTTATCTATAAATACCCTTCTACTGCTCTTTGTAAGGTCTCTTCAACACATATAAGGTTGAACCTTTTATCTTTGGAAAGATCCTAATTTTAGGTGTCATTTGGGTTGATTATTAATCTCCTTCCTCAAGCTTCTAGGATTTATTAATCTATCAAATCCAACACCTCTATATATATTCCTTTAGCTAGCTTGATTCTATTCTTGAAGGTTTGATTAACTTATCATTGAGCATCTTCATCAGCATATTTCCATTATTACCAAAAATTTCAACCCTAAAACCTTAAGGGAGATTCTATCATAGCTAAGGAAAGGGAAGAATCATGTTTTTTAGGGGAAACAAGTTTATACACTCTTCATACTTAATTAATTTTTCTTTAGAAGAATATATATAGTGTTTCATTAGTCAATTGGGGTTATTCTAGGTGGTTGGGCAGAACCATTGTTATCTTCCCCACTTAGGTTCAAATCCCTACTACTGACATGATGCCTTGGTAATGGCTTCATGACTATGAATATTGTTGTATTGGCTTAGCCTTGTGAACTCTTAAGTGAGTATACCTATGGGCTCTCGGGCTAAGAGTGAGGTTGATTTCTTTCCTCATGAAAAAAATATATGTATTCTTTAAATAAATTAAAACATAGTGTTTCATTGACTATATTGGCTATATATACGTGTGTGTGAGAGAGAGAAAGAGAGAGAGAGAGACATTAGGGCAAGTCCTGTCTTGCAAGAATTTGGAGTTGAATGTGAAGCACATACTATGATATATAACACCCTTAGAGGACTATAACATATATCCATTTTAGCCTAAGGAACTTCATCATTTACTAGAATAATATCCCACATGGTTTGTAGCTCATAAAGAAATCATCAGATAATTAACCCTAGTTAGTTGATTGTTTCCCTTTGCTAATATACTAGTAAAATCTAATCTAAAACCTAATTCAATTACTTTAATTACCTATTGCTCTAGGTTACCATCCATGAGATCTTAAAGTCCTAATTAATCTAATGACTCACCCTCCTAATCTAAGCTACAAGAAGTGTGGGTAGAGTTGCTAAAAAAACTTCAAAATGTGGTTTAAAAAATAGAATTATAAATTTCAAGAAAGAATGAAACATAAAATAACTTAGAAAACTACTTATTAAACTTAAAAAAATACAAAATCCTTAAAAAAATTAAAAAAAAAAATAAACATGAGTATGTACATAATTAGCTATGAATTTTACTAAAAATTTATAAATGTCAAAATATTTAAATATATATAATTAATTATTTTTAAACTAATAATTACAAATATAAATTAAAAACGCACTTATACTATTAAAATCCCATAGCTAGGATGGTGCTTTGTTGCTAAAATTATATTTAATTTTTATCTTATATTAAAAAATTCAAAAATCTATAAAACTTTTTTCTAGCACAATATTTATTTAAATTGTAAGTTTCGTTAACCCACTTTATAAAAATGATTATAAATCTCACCCATTTTCTAAAAATCTTAGAAAAAAATATATGTTTGGGTTTCTAAAAATAATTATTATAAAACAAGCTGGTAAAATTTTGGGAAACACCTTACTTGTATGATGAGATCATGATGTATTCATCTTTTATAAATAGTTATAAAAATTAACTATTGAATGTTAAAATTAAATAAAAACAAGCCTCCAAACATCTTGTATTGATATTCTTGGACTTATTGCCACGTGGCATCTTGTATCGAAAATTTCCATGACATTCTTGCAAAAGACGCTACTGCCCTAATGAGACAACGAAATACCCGTATTTTTTAAGTAGTTACGTGGTAAAAGTCTTGAATGTTAAAATTAGATAGAGCAAGTCACCCACAACGTCTGGTACCTGTATCGTTGGGCTTTGATGTTTTTCAACACACGGTATTTGCAGTGAAAAATTCCACTTTGAAAAGAGTCAGAATTGCTGTACTTTTCTACCAATTTGTAAAAGTAGTTGCTGTAAATGGTTGAAAGTTTTTCAAGTACACAGGATGGGGTTATGTCAAACTCGATTGCAGATTTAGGACATATTTTTTTTACTTATTATATTTTTTTAATATTTTAAAATATGAATTTAAAAAATTTTGAAATTTGAATTTGAAATATTTCAAAATGTACGATCAAAATATAATTTTCAAATCAACTATGACAGTGTATATATTAAATATATTTTTTGTGTTGAATTTATGTAGATGGTAGAATTTATTAATTAAAAAAATGAAATGAAATGAAATTTTAGTACGAGATTAGATATAGTTTATGGGACTCCTAGCTTCTCTGTTTTTTGTCTTTTGCAATTCAATTTTTTTATTATTCAAATTAATGATGAGTTTTCTTATTCCACTGCTTCAGAAGTGCAAAAAGTACACACTTGTTCTTCCCAAACTTTTTTAGGTCTTTTCCAAAGACTTGTTTCACAAGTAAGTTAATTTTTAATTGAGCAATAAGAATCTTTGCTTTCCATAGAATGCTAGTTCCAATGTACTCTTTTTGTTTTTGTTGAAGATCACAAGTAGGGTTGAATTCTTGAACATAATACTTCTTTTTTCTACCCAACTATTTTCCCCATATAAGCTTACGAAAATTCTCCATAGCAAAATTCTTTAAATCCTTGGTATTTGTGGGACATGCATTAAGATAAATATTCCATTTTTGCATTCATTTGTTGTCTTGTTTGATTCATAATTTCTTTCTTTCACTCATTCCTTCATTGAAGATAACTTGCCAATTCTTTATAAATACCTTATGAGATGCACCATAATAATCACTTCACTATGACTGGCTCTTGTTTCACAATATTATCCCATAAAAACTTTCCGAAAATCTACCATCAATATAAAACTACCGCATTGAACCCTAAGAAAGGTACAGAGAAAGATGAAAAGAAGTGGCGTTAATTCCATCAAACAGTCTGCACTCAATGTTTTCCTGTTTTTCAGCGACTCAGAATTTATTTTGTGGCCTGTCAACATTAAAAAGTATTAGATTAGATGAGACATTGACGAAAACAGAGTGGTTGGGCGACAAAGCTGGAGGAGACACAGTTCAGGTCCGCAAAGTTGGTGAAAATGGAGATTTTAGAAGGAAAAGTGGATATGGACATTGGCGTGGCGTACTGCCACAGAAATTTGCAGGTCACCTGCACGGCCATTGGAGTTTTGTCCCCACGAAACCTAATTAGTATAAAAGCGCCATGAGTCTATACTTAATAATCACTACTGCAACTCTTCTTGCTCGTGTCTAGCACAGCTAAAGCCATCAAAGACTGGTTTTTGTTTGGTCAAGAAGCTAGCAAGAAATGGCCGACGCATCAGTAGTAGAAATTGCAGGCAATTCGAAGGACGAAAATGGAAATGGCGAACAGAAACCGGTGCCATACAGAAAGAGGGGCATGATCAGTTACCAAACGTGGGATCATTCACTGAGAGCAGGAGCTTTTGCTTTTACTCTTGCTGCTGCAGTTATTATGGGGACAAACAAGGAGACCAAATATTTTCCTGTGGGAGTTATCAACAACGTTCCTGTTACTATCCCCATAACTGCCAAATACCACTATACACCCTCCTATGTGTAATGCTATTTTGCAAATTTTTTATCATGAATTATGATTATCTTCTTGTCTGGGTTCCGATGCAATGCAGATTCATGTCATTATCTGATTAGATGCTTCTTGTTGCAGGAGCTTTGTTGTGATAAACGCAGTTGCAGGTGGCTATGCTTTGCTTACTCTGCTCACCTCCATGGTGACCCAAAAGATCTACAAGTCTCCGCGCTCTAATTTTCATAATTTCTTTCTCTCTCTCACGGATTTGGTATGACCCCTGGTTTCTCTCAGTTTTGTTTTGTTATATATATTATAGAGTTAGTTTAATTAACGAAGGAAATGATTTTTTTTTTATAATTTAGTAATCTCTTTAGATATATAATTTCAGGAAGATTGTTATTTTGTGTGGTTCATCAGTAAATCAATTATCTTGAAAATTTTGATCTTTATAAATTAAACAATTTTGGGTTTTGAACAAAATTGACAAGGAAAAAGTCATTTAATTTTTTAATTCAACTATGTTCAGTTTTGTTAATCAAATTCATAAAATATTTTGTCCATGAAAACTTCTTTTAATCATATTATTAGGATTTAGTGGACATTTCGAACCAACTAATATGGTTCATCTTCAAGACTTTTCGAACCTTTGTCATGACGATGAACTACATTAATTGGTTCTAAAGGTCAACTAAATCTTAATGATATGATTAATCCTAAAAACATTTTCATTTATAATATAGATTACAAAAATTTAAAATCTAAATACTTATCATTTAAAATACAAAATATAGATTTTGAAAATAATAATGTTAAGTTAAATAATTGATTTCTTAATTTCATTTATTGAATTTATATAGAATTTATAAAATATCTATATAAAGAAAGATAAATTTTAATATAAAATCAGGTCACAACTTAGTTTAAATCCATACATTTTAAACTTAGTTTAAATCCATACATTTTATGGATATGGTCTAAAACATCTAGCATGGAAAACAAAATAGTCTGAAAGTCTATATACAAACTAGATTTCAGCAAAATAAACCTCTATTGGGATTCAGCAAAACAAACCCATCTTGGGTGTAGTTAAAAGTTTTCCAGCAGGCGAGTAGTTGCAGTCTGCATTATAAAACAAAACAAAACATTATAAAACTCTAGATATATGGTTGAATTTCAGCAAGGTCGAATTTCAGCAAGGTCACTAGTCCTTTCTAGGTTAGGGTTTTTCAGAGATCATCAGAAAGTTTATCTTTCTTACAGATCCAGCCCTAATCTCACTTTCGGTTCATTTTCAATTTTCATTCAATGATTTTTCCAGAGAGAAAAATCTTCATAGTATTATATTGAGTCAATATAAAGAATACATATTTGAGTCAATATAAAAAATACAGAGACAGCAAAAACCGATACTATCTTTACCGACATATAAAACATTTTCATTCAATAATAAGCTTTTCTATTTCCACTTTTCTAAAAAAAAATAGATTAGATTCAGTTTTCTTTCATAAAAATATGATTATGTTACATGGTGTAGGTGATCGTGGCTGCGCTAACAGCTGGGGCATCAGCAGCCGCTGCGGTATCAGACATTGGTCGCGAAGGGAATTCACACTCTAGATGGAACAAGATCTGTGACAACTACTCCAAATTTTGTATTCATGGCGGCATTGCATTGCTTGTCTCCTTCGCCGGTGTCGGAATGTTCCTGCTGCTCAACCTCTCCTCTACCTACTCTGCCTACAAACGAAGTCTGCGCGCAGGCTCCAATTAAAACGATGACTACCATTAAAGAATTTTCTGCCATTTATTGTTATACCCAACCTCGTTGTCATTATGTTGTCAGTTATGTGGTGTGTTTCCATGGAAGCGTGGCTCAGCGCTACACAATTGTTTTTTGCTGGAGCAAGTGTTGTGTGTTGTAAGAAATTGTTCGAGTAAAAATGAATTTGATCATGTTTTCCTTTTACAATGCCGATACTGTCTACATTTTTCAACTAATGATTCTGCTGCTTCATCGTTATAGATGGAGCGCCAGTATTTTGGCTTATTTATTTTTTTCCCAATTTTTTTAAGAGTATTTATGGATGATTTATAGTAAGTATTTGATTTTATTCATTTTTATTAAGTATTTGATTTATTCATTTTTATTAGTTATTTAAATTTTACATTATAATTCAAATAATTTAAAATCTATTTATTGGTTCACTTAATAAATGAATTTTGATATGATTACGATAGAAAATCTATTTTGATAACAATTTTATATAATGTTAACAATTTTGGAGGTCAAATAATTTTATATTGTAAAATTTGAACAAATTATTTGATAAATTCTTTTTTTAATTATGAAAAATTAACTCAATTAACTCACCTGCTAATATAAACCCTTAAAATAATAACGAACCCTTTTCAACTATCAAAACACTTCAGCCAACTTCAGCCAACATAATATTAAATTATCTGGTGGTTCCTCTTAAATTTGGAAGGAACTACGTTGGAACAGAGTTTTTCTTATCTCTATGGGGATTCATTGCAGAAAAGTTAACCGTTGATTTTACGAGTCTAAACGTGAAATAAGTTTAAATTCGAAACATTTATAACCATGCAAATATATAAAGAATTATTATATTTAGAAATTGAAGTTATTTTATTTAGAATATTTATATTTAATTTTTATATGTCAAGTATCTCTTACTTATTTATATGATTTTTCTCTTTATTGATATTTACATTATGTTTTGTTTATGGGGTGTAGAATAGATGGTAATGAGGTGTACTATTTATTTGCGCAAAAATCTAGCGATGTTAAGGGTTGGTGTGGCCTAGGCTAGATGCAATCCACTGGTGATTTTCACTACTTAGATGCCCGTGGGTCATAGTTTCTCAAGCCAAAGGTTAAATGTACAATAATTTTAGGCAACTTAGCTATATAATATATATTTTCATATTTATTTATGTTTTAATAAAAAAAAACTCAAATTGCAATCTCAACAAGAGTAATAGTTACAACACAACATAGTCCCTACCTCTACCGCTGATTAATTCATTAAGGTCATGCTTCTTTCTACGGGGCCTGCATTTTCTCGTTATTTGAGAATTTTCCACAATCTATAATTATTTATGTGTTTGCATCTTTGTATTCCGCACAATGAAAGCCACATCCGCATAGCCTTAATATGCACCTTCGTATTCCACATAATGAAATTCATCTTCACATAGTTTCATCCATTTATCCAATTACACTAGGAGATGTGGAGATAACTTTTATTGCACGTACGAAGTTTTCAGTGTGCATAATGTCGGATCTAATGAATTATCCATTGTGATCGTAATTGTGAATCTTAGTATTAGAGGTTAAATAGCTAAGGTAGGGGAGACAAAAGGGGAGTGGCAAAGGCCGGGGTAGGCTGAAAAAATGTGGGGAGGAAGGAGAAAGAGTGTGGAAAGTGCACGAAATGTGGAGTGCGAATGGGCAGTGAATGTTTTCATTATGCGGAGTGTGGAGGTGAACAAGAAGTTTTTATTGTGCAAAGTGCTTCTCCGCACTCCCTTGTCTCTGCATATACCCTTTCTCCACACACAATTTCACTACACATCCTTTCTTTAGCACTTCTCACACACCATTTCAAAGCTCATTTTAAATATTCCTTCGGCTCCCCCATGTCTTCCCCCCCCCCCGCTTGTGTAAAGCACCTAGAACCCCCATTAGCTTTAGCATTGTTGTCACTTAAATTGTACAGGCACAGTGTGACAATGACTCAGGGCGGGGTTATCACTCTGAGCCCTTCCCTCTTTGTTCTAGTTGTCTCCCAACAACAAACTATAGGGGGTAGTTCCTATGGAATGTGAGAATATGATATTTGTTAGCAACCAACAAATATGGGAGACATGATTGAATGGACTAGCCACTTGGTTGATTTTAGTAAGTTAATAGATAGATTGGATTTTTCTGAGACTAATGCCTTAAGGAGTTAATTACTTGTTTTGTATTGATTAAGTACCAAATGACCGGATGGAAAATCATTGCCTAAGGGATGCTTAGCTATTAATGCAGGTGAATATTGGTGGTCACCTGCCTATTCCACCTAGACCCCTAGTGGGTTTCATCAGTTTCCTTGATTATAACATAATTTACTATTTTTAGTAGTTTTTTGGGTCTTGAACTTCTAGAGCGGTTTTAACCCCCTAAAACATGTTTTTTTAGGTCTGTGGTAGGCCCATAGCCATTGTCTGGGGCCTATTGTAAATCATGTAGTACTCAGAGATGCCTTTCTAATAAGTATCGTACACGCCAAATGAAGATCATATGACCAAGTTACGACCCCGAGAAGTTGGTTTCCTAACTAACCTCAACGAGGCCTACAAACCCTTGGTGTTCCATCTCCTAGGGTTAGGGTTTGGGTTGTTTAGGTTTTCCCTTTGTTATGCAATAATAAAAAGGCCCTTGAGCCTTATTGTAACACAGTACAGAGGTATGTAGTCACCACATCTCTTTGCAGAGATAAGTTACGATTGCCCGAGCTAGTTTATTTCCATTCTATATGTAAGCATCTTTTAGAACTTTGATATTAATGAAATGAAGATTTATTTCCACTGCATCTATGTGTTTATGTTTATATATGTATTCTATTGTGTTCTTGCATAAATCTGTATCACTGGTATGAGAGGGGTTTGTTCTTTCTCTATTTTTCTTTACATGTCCCCAACAAGGTCGGGGTATAAGGAGTTAGGGCTCGAACTGGTTGAACCTTTGCAATACCAGACTTTCAAACCCCGATGACCTTCCATGGAAAAAGAAAATAAAGATGAGGGAGTAGGATATCCCTTCAAAATATTGCACGAAGAATCCCTTAAGCAACAAAGGAACGTGATGATAGATAACTTTGCCAAGATCCTTCGATGGATGCCCACATGCCATACATCTTTATCCAAAAGTCACTCTGGAGGCGCCATTCCCTTCAAGGTACAACTCCACTTTGAATTTCTCATATTTGAAGGCCAGATAGATGTAGATGTCATAGATAGATGGTTAAATCTATTGGAAGGATATTTTTAGGTTCATGATTTTTCTAATAGGGAAAAGATTACTTTTGTACTCCTCAAAGTCGTCGCCCATGTCAAGGATTGGTGGGAAACCTGCTGCGAATAGAGGGACAAGAGATAACCCTCATTGTTTTTCACTGCACCCACTTGGAACCCTTTTCAAGACATCATCAAGGAAAAGTATTACCCAATTGGGAGTTATGAGGACAAGTACATACAATGGACTATGTTGTGGTAGCAAAGGGATTGAGATGTGCATGAGCTGACGAACCTTTTACATACCCTATGCACAAATTTGGTTAGAAAATATTCTGAGAAACATTTGGTGCTCAAGTATCGCAGTTGTTTTAAAAAATACATTCAGAAGGAAATGGAGTTCTTAGATATCTTCTCGCTTGGTGCAGCATACCGATATTCTACCAAGATTGAGCATAAATTTAATCAGAAGAAGCAAGACTTTGGATCTACAAACCCAAAGCATAGCAAAGGCACCCCCAAGCCATATATCAAAGGGAAGAGTTAGGTCGCGACCCCCTAAGACAACTCCTCGAAGCCACAAGCCAAGAATAATGGAAAGGCAAAGAAATACATCAATAAGTGGTGTGAGTTCCATAAAACTTCCACTCACAACAAGAATGAATGTCACGCGAAGCAGGCACTAGTGGTTGAGTTGAAACACTTAGAGATGGATGCATGCTTTGACTCTAAGCCAAAACCTGACAAGGGAACCGAAAAGGGAAAGCATATCATTAATGTTGAACCCACTACGATGGTAGCCACCACCAAGCTTCAAAAGTTGTAACCTGAGTATCCAAAGGAGGGGGAGCACCTCTTCCACTCACAGATGTGGGTAAAGGGTTCATTAGTGGAGTTCATCATTGACATCAAGAGCCAAAAGAACCTAATCTTAGTCGAGGTTATTAAGAGATTGAAGCTGCCAACAATGTCGCACCCACAGTCGTACACCATCACTTGGCTCCACCAAGGGCGAGATTTTCATGTTAGCCACCAGTGTCACATGCCTTATAGCATCAAGACCTTTGCAGATGAGGTATTGTGCGATCTTGTCCCTCTGGAAGTCTGTGGTGTTTTATTAGGGAATTCATACCTACGGAAGTGTCATGTTGTATATGAATCTAGACCTCATTTTATTATTGTTACTTTGGGTCAGAAGTTGTACAGGATACTAGAGGTAGCACCTCCTACCACCCTTTTTTTATCTTTGCTAAATAATGCAGTGAGATAATTTCCTAGATCAAGAAATTTTTCTTCCTTATGATTCACCCTCAGAACAAGAGGAATATTGTGGCCACATCCACAGCCTCTAGAAAAGGATCTTCCACATGACAACAACAAATTGACAAGGTCGTGGAGGAGTATAAGGACATATTCACCTCACCCATAAGGGTACACCTACACTGTCAAGTCAAGCACTCCATCGATCTAACCCTAGGCGTGCCGCTACCCATTGGATCAATCTATGGACGCTTTGTTCTAAAGAATGATGAGGTCAAGAGAAAGATTCAAAAGTTTTTGTAGAAGGGGCACATCAAACAAAGTTCATCCCCCTGTGGGAACCTGATCGAGTTGGTACATAATAGGTATCCAATAACACATATTAATAACCTTCTAGACTAGCTCAAGGGGGGTAAATATTTCATCAAGATTGACTTGAAATCTGGTTACCACCAAGTACAGATTAAACCCTCTGATGTGTGGAATACTGCATCCAAATCCAAGGAGGGAATTTTCAAAGGTTGGTCGTGAAGTTTGGGTTGACGAATGCCCCCGCAACCTTCATGCAGCTGATGGATGGCATATTGCGGCCCTTCACCAAATCGTTCATGGTAGTATACCTAGACGACATCCTGATATTCAGCAGAGTTGGGAAGAGCACATACACCATATCCGACAAGTCCTACAAACCCTACAATAACACAAATTGTGTGCCAATTTGGAGAAATGCACTTTTGGTATGACCCAGGTTCAATATCTAGGGTACATCATTGATGAGTGAGGTGTTCATATGGACCCATCTAATATACAAGTTATTCAGGATTGGCCATCTCCAACCACTCTAATAGAGTTCTGTAACTTTCTGGGTCTTTCCAATTTCCATCGCAGGTTCATGTTTGGATTCTCTCATATCACTTGGCCTTTCATTCAAGTCACGAAGGGTAGTGCGCAAGCAAAGCTCTTTTATTATGAATCCAAATGGAAGGGTTTTTCAAGTTTAAGCATCACCTCTACTCTACACCAGTGCTCACATTATTAGACCTGCAGTAACCATTTAAAATTGAGATAGATGCCTCTGATTATGCTATTGGTGAAGTTCTTACCTAGTAGGGGCATCCGATGGCATATCAGAGTGAGAAACTTTCAAATACAGTCTAAAAGTATATCACCTAGTACAAGGAGATGCATTCCATTGTGTAGGTCGACTGAAAATGGAAGCATTACACTTTGGGGAAGGAAATGGTCATCCACACATGCCACCCACCCTTGTAGCTCATATAAACATAAGGAAAGTTGCAGAATGATCGCCAAAAGAAATGGTCCACATATCTGCAAATAGTTCCATTTGAACATTAACTACAAGAAGGGAAACACCAATAATGTTGCAGACTACCTCACCCGACCGCCAATTATAGCACTGACCATTATGCTCGACTCTTTTGGACACAATACTTTGACCTAGATGCATCTATACAAGAGTGATCCGGAATTCGGCACCACATACCAGATGATCCCAGAAGGTAAAAAAGTCCCATATTTTCACCTCCAAGACACACTATTATGCCACATGGTACACCTCTGTGTTCCTTCAAGTGAGTGTGCCAAGATGATTTTGGAGGCGTACTATAGTCTATTCACTCAACATTTGGGGTAGAAAAGACAGTGGCAGTGTTTCAAAAATATTTTTATTGGTCGAACCTTTGACAATATGTTGCGAAGTACATCAAACCTACACTACCTGTGCCATGGCCAAACCTACAATCAAGAAGAAATGCCTACATACTCCTCTATCAATTCTTAGTCAGCCCTAGGAATCTATCTCAATGGATTACATTTCGGGCCTTCCTTCTACTGAGAATGGCAATGACCGTGTTTTTGTGGTCATCGACAAATTCTCTAAGATGTCCATTATCGTGGCTTGCAAAAAGAATATCATAGTAGAAGCCACTACCAAACTCTTCTTTGAACGAGTATGGGTACACTTTGGTATCCCATACTCCATTATCTCAAATTGGGACAGTCAGTTCCTCAACGCATTTTGGTTAAGCCTCTGGTCATTGTTGGATACCAAGCTCACTAAGTCCACAACCTTTCACCCCCAAACTGATGGCCAAACAGAGGTGGTCAACAGGATGATCGTGCACATCTTTCACATGTACAACTCGAATCACCCACACACATGGCATGAGATCCTCCCCTATGTCCAAAATAGCTACAACAGGGTTCTCCACAGCACAACTGGCCACAACCCCTTTTAGGTGGGGTTTGGGTTACATCCACAATGTCCCATTCATGTTGCCATACCATATGCAGCTACTCAAGCAAATTTGTCTCATGTCTACTCCAAAGATAAAAGGGCTAATTGCTTCAATGCATATAGCACGTCCATGACATATTGGACAGAGAAAATTCTAAGTGCAAATAATGTCATGATCAACATTGGGTGCCACACAAGTTCCAGATGGGTGACAAAGTTTGGTTACATTTGCAAAAGGAGTGCCTCATTTGGGAACACCGCAAGCTTTTCCCGCTTTGATATGGTCCTTACACCATCACTAAGGCTATAAGGGATAATTCTTTCAAGCTTAGCATTCCATTATTACTTTGCATGCACCCAGTATTCAATGGGGATCGACTACGTTCATACTTTCCCCCATTGTTGGACACATCTGACGTTGTTGAGCAGCTGACACCAACAAATCTCGACCCAAGTTGTACCGAATAGGCAACAACTAATAGGATCATGGACACACATATCAAGAATAGTTTCCAATAGAGGATCCAGCTATATCAAGTTGTCAAATCATGTCAACTCTTTCACTAGGGAAAGTGGCTCACCAGGGACCAGGTTCAACATAAATTTCCTCACCTCATGGAGGCTCTTCACGGAATGGGGATCATTTCTTCCTAAGGGGAGAGGACTGATCTAGGTGTATATTGGTCACAACTTGCCTATTCCACCTAGAACCCCAATCAGTTTCATCATTTTCCTTGATTATAGCAGTATTTACTATTTTTAGTAGTTTTATGAGTTGTAAACTTTTGGAGCGGTTTTGACCCCCCTAAATAACATTTTTTGATGTCTACAGCATGCGCATAGCTATAATCAAAAGCATATCACAGATAATGTAGTACTCAGAGAGACCTTTCTAATGAGGCATTGTACGCACCAAACAAAGATCATATGACCAAGTTACAACCCCAGGAATTTGGCTACCCAACTAACCCCAATGGGGCCCACAAACTTCTGGTGTTCCATCTCCTAGGGTTAGGTTTTTGGTTGTTTAGGGTTTCCCTTTGTTGTTTAATAATAAAAAGGCCCTTGAGCCTAATTTTGACACAGTTTAGAGGTATGTAGCCACCACATCTCTTCTTAGAGATAAGTTACCATCACCCAAGCTAGTTTATTTTGATTCTATATATAAGAATCTTTCAATTCTTTGATATTTAATGAAATGAAGATTTATTTCTACTACGACTTTGTGTTTATGTTTATATTTGTATTTTGTTACGTTCCTACATAACTCTAGATTAGTGATATGAGAGTGGTTTGTTCTTTCTCTGTTTTTCTTTGCATTTCCTAAACAAGGTCAAGGTGTAAGGAGTTTGGACTCGAACTGGTTGAACCTTTGCAAGACTAGCCTTGCAAAACCCGATGGTCACCCATGGAAAAATAAAAGAAATATGAGGGAGTAGGAGATCCCTTCAAAATATTTCTTGAGGAATCCCTCGAGTGACAAAGGAATGTGATGATGGATAACTTTTCCTAGATCCTTCGGAAAATGCCCACAGGTGACTCATCTTCATCCAGAGACCACTTTGGAGGCGCCACTCCCTTCAAGGTACAAGCCAATTTTTACATTCCCATATTTTAAGGCTAGATAGATGCAAACATCATAGATATATGGTTAAATCTATTGGAAGGATATTTTTGGTTCATGATTTTTCGAATAGGGAAATATTAATTTTTCAATCCTCAAAGTCTCTCCCCATGTCAAAGACTAGTGGGAAACCTATTGTGAATAGAGGGATGAAAGAGAAACCTCACTATTTTCTATTGCACCCACTTGGAATTCTTTTCGAGATTCCATCAAGGAACAATATTACCCTGTGGGGAGATATTAGGACAAGTACATACAATGGACTACGCTACGGCAACAAACGGATCAAAATGTGCATGAGCTGATGAATCTTTTCCATACATTGTGCACAAACTTGGGTATCAAAGATTCTAATAAAAATTTAGTGCTCAATTACCACAATTGTTTGCACGAAAAAATTCAATATGAAAAGGAGTTCCTACACATCTCCTTGCTTGGTGCAGGATACCGATATGCTACCAAGATTGAGAAAAAATTTAGGTAGAAGAAGTAAGACTTTGGATCTCTGAACCCAAAGCAAAGCGAACGTTCCCCCAGGCCATAGATCAAAGGGTAGAGCTAGATCGTGACCCCCTAGGACAACTCCTCGAAGTTGCAAGCCAAGAATAATGAGAAGGAAAAGAAAGACAATGGCAAATGGTGTGATTTCCATAAAACTCCCACTCACAACACAAACAAATGTCGCGCAAAGCAGACGCTGATGGCCAAGCTAAAAGACTCAGAGATAGATGCATGCTCTAACTTTGAGTTGGAACCTTACAAGGGAACCAACAAGGGAAAGTAGATCATTGACTTGAAGTCATGTTATCACCATTTATCAATTGAATCATCTGATGTGTGGAAGACTGCCTTAAAATCCAAGGAGAGAATTTTTGAATGGTTGGTCATGTCTTTCGGGTTGACAGATGCCCCTGCGGCCTTTATTCGGCTGATGGAGAACATCTTGTAGCCCTTCACCAGCTTGTTCATTGTAGTATACTTGGACAACATCATGATCTTTAGCTAGAGTTGGGAAGAGCACATACACCATATCCGACAGGTCCTCCAAACCCTGTGACGACATAAATTGTGTGCCAATTTAGAGAAATTCACTTTTGGTATAACCCTAGTTCAATATATGGGGTACATCATTGATGATTGGGTTGTGCATGTGGACCCAACCAAGATACAAGTTATTTGGGATTGGCCAGCCCCAACCACTCTAACAAAGCTCCACAACTTTCTAGGTCTTTCTAATTTCTATCATAGGTTCATGTTGGAATTTTCTTATATCACTTGGCCTTTGATTCAAGTCACCAAGGGTAGAGCGAAAGAAAATTTCTTTTGGTATAAATCCCAACAAAAGGAATTTGATGAGTTGAAGCATCATCTCTACTCTACAATTTTGTTCACATTACTAGACCTACAACAACCATTTGAAATTGAGATGAATGCCTTCAACTATGCTTTTGGTGTAGTTCTTACTGATCCAGATTTAAACAGGAATGCAAAAAATTATAGATATAACCATAAATACAGAGATGCAACAAAAAAAACACTTCATTTCATTAATGTAAAATGTTGAAATATGCTTACAAACAGAAATGGAAATAAACTAGCTCTGGCGATGGTAGCTTATCTCTAAGGAGAGATGTGGCGGCTACATGCCTATGAATTGCATTACAATGAGGCTCAAGGGACTTTTTATTATTGAACAATAATATCAAACCCTAAACAACCAAATCCCTAACCCGAGGAGATATAACACCAAGAGTTTATGGGCCCAGTTGGGGTTAGTTGGGCAGCCAACTTCCCGAGGTCAGGACTTGGTCATATTATCTCTATTTGATACGCATGATACCTCATTGGAAAGATCTCTCCAAGGAATAAAACAAAAAAAAATGACTTATTAAATGTTGTTGGTGGTAGATTACCAAAAAAACATCGTTTAGGGCCTCAAAACTACTCTGGAAGTTTAGGACCCGAAAAACTGCTAAAAATAGTAAATTGTGCTACAATTAAGGAAACTAAAAAACTGAAAGAAACAATGGTGGGGGTCCAAGTGGAATTGGTGGGTGGCCACCAATATCCACCTGGATCATTCCTCCCCCTTTAAGAAGCAATGGTCCCCATTGCATTGAGTGCCTCCATGAGATGGGGAAACTTCTGCTGAACTTGGTCCCTAGTGAGCTATTATGCAATCTCTGATGTGTCCAGTAATGGTGGAAAGCATGGTCAAGGGTGGTCCACATTGAACAATTGGTGCAAGCCAAGGAATGGGGGAATATCATGCTCCAAAGCATTATTTTCCACATCTTTGTTAATGGTGTAAGGACCATATAGGAGTGATCTGAGCTTTCGATGGGCTTTGGTAAGGCATTATTTCTACAAATGCAACCAAACTTTGTCGTCCGCCTAAAACTTGTGTAACACCTGATGTTGATCATGTCATTTCTTGTACTTGGCATTTTCTAGAATGGAGTAGCCCATTGGGTAGAGGTGCTCCAGGAGTCAGATCGAATGAATGCTTGACCTAACAGTGTAACGATACCCCTGTCGGTGAGGAGAAGATGTCCCTACATCCTTTCATGACTGTATCCACCTGCTTCTGTTGCATGGAGGAACCCTTCCTGAGGGCCATGGATGTGGCTACGATCTTCCCCTTACTTTGAGAGCAAACCAGAAATAAAATAAATTTCCTAGTCTCGAAGATGATCTTACTGCCTTTCTTAGCAGAGATCAAAGAAGTGGCGGTAGGTGGAGCTACCTTCGGTATCCTGTATAATGTATTACACAAAGAAATAAAATAATAACAGTGCGAGGCCTTGACTCATACATAGCATGTCGCTTCCACAAGTATGGTTGGCCTAATAATACATCACAAACATCAAGAGGTGCAACATCACACAATACCTCATTTGTGAAGGGCTTGATGTTGTATGGAAGGCGACACTGCTAGCAGACTCGAAGATCTCGTCCTTGGTGAAGCTACCCGATGTTGTACGGTTATGGGTGTGGTATGGTCAGTAGTCCTAGCCGCTTCACAACCTTTGCTGAAATGAGGTTCTTTTGGCTCCCACTATCAACAATGAATTGCAACGGTGAACCCTTCACCCACATCTGTGAGTGGAAAAGACGCTCCCCCTCCTTTGGATCTTCAAGCTCATTCTTCTAGATCTTAGCTATGGAAACAGTGTCGTTGGGCTCCGCATCAATGATATGCTTCCCTTTGTCATTCCTCTTGTATGGTTCTGACTCAGGGTTGGAACATGCATCTGATTCTAAAGCCTTCAACTCGGCCACCAACAACTACTTGGCCTGACACTCACTTGTGCTGTGAGTGGGGCTCTTGTGGAACTCACACCACTTTCTTGCGTCCTTCTTTGACTTCACGGTGTTGTTATTTTCTTGCGGCTTCGACAGGTTGTCTTTGGTCACCCCACCTTAGCTTTTTCATTTTTTCTTTGGATTCGTAGATCCAAAGTCTCGCTTCTTTTTTTTAAACTTCTACCTAATCTTGACAACATATCGGTATGTTGTGTTGAGTGAGGAGATGTCCAGGAACTCCATCTCGTCCTATATATACTTGTGTAGGAAGCCGCAGTATTTGAGTACCAAATGTTTCTCAGAATCCTTGACACCCAACTTTGTGAGAAGGGTATGAAAAATATTGGTAAACTTCAACACGTCTTGGTCCCTTCCCTGCCATAGTGTGGTCCACTTTATGTATTTTTCCTCGTAGCTCCTGACAGGGTAGTACTACTCCTTGATGGCATCCCAAAATGAATTCCAAGTGGGAGCAGCTAAAAACAGTGAGTTCATACTTTCATCCTTCTATTCACAATAGGTTTCCCACTAGTCCTTGAAATGGGGGACAACTTTGAGAAGAGCAAAAGTAATCTTTTATCGGCTGGAAAAATCATGAACAGAAAAATGTCCTTCTAGCAGATTCAACCATTTATCTACAGCGTTTGCATCCAATTAGCCCTCAAATATGGGAATGTCAAAGTTTTCATACCTTAAAAGGTGTGGCATTTCTAGAGTAGTTATTATATGGGTCACCCCTGGGTAGTTGCTGAAGGATCTGGGCAAAGTTTTCCATCATCAAGTTCCTTTATTGCTCGAGGGCTTCTTTGAGCAAGATTTTGATAGGATCTCTTACCCCCTCATCTTTCTTTTCATCTGCCATGGGAGGCCATCGAGATTTGTGACGCTGATCTTGCAAAGGTTTGACCAGTTCAAGCCCTAACTCCTTATATCCCAACCTCGTTGGGGACACGCAAAGAAAAACAGAGAAAGAGCAAATCGCTCTGATACCATTAATCCAGATTTAATTAGGAAGGCAACAAATTACAGATATAACCATAAGTACAGAGATGCAACAAAAATAATACTTCATTTCATTAATGTAAAATACTAAGATATGCTTACAAACAGAAAGGGAAATAAACTAGTTTGACCGATGGTGGCTTATCTCTGAGGAGAGATGTAGTGGCTACATGCCTCTGAACTACGTTAGAATGAGGCTCAAGGGCCTTTTTATTATTGAACAATAAGAGAAAACCCTAAACAACCAAAACCCTAACCCGAGGAGATGTAACACCAAGAGGTTATGGGCCCTGTTGGGGTTAGTTGGGCAGCCAACTTCCCGAGGTCGTGACTTGGTCATATTATCTTTGTTTGATGTGTATGATACCCCGTTGGAAAGATCTCTCCGACTACGACAAAAAATGTCTTAATAAATGTCATTGGCAGTATATTGCCAAAAAACATCGTTTATGGCCTCAAAACGACTCTGGAAGTTTAGGACCTGAAATACTGCTAAAAATAGTAAACTATGCTACAACTAAGGAAACTGAAAAAATGAAAGAAAAATGGTGGGCATCCAAGTGGAATTGGTAGGTGGCCACCAATATCCACCCAAATGACTTACCCAATAGGGGCATGCAGTGGCATATCACAGTGAGACACTTTCAAATATAGTTTGAAAGTATCCCACCTATGAAAAGAAGATGTGTTCCATTGTGTAGGCTTGCCGACAGTTGTCACCCACTGCTTTCTTAGCCACTCAATGCTTCAAAAGCTAGATAGTAGTGATCTTTGATGCCAAACTTTTGGGCTACATAATCTGTAAGAGCTTAATCAATCCCTCTCCATTTCCTAGTCCTCAGAAAGAGCTTTCCAACGATATATGGAAGTCTATAAATGGAATCCTGGAGAAGAATTTAAAGCATTTTTAATATTACCTTGGAAAGCTCAGAAAATAAAAAATTTGCTAATTATGAAGGAAAAATCCCAATCGGGACTCGAGGGGCTCACTGCATATCACATATCGGCGTTCAGGTAGGTAAGGAGCACTGACCTAGCAAGGAACAATGATCCACTGATTGTTAGTATTGCATATCAATAGTTGGCAGGTTCGGGTGGAGTATATATTACAATCGACCATCAGCAGAGTCCTAAGGCTCACACTTAAGGATTATCAGGGGTTCTCAGCGCCGAAGGCCGATATTGTAGTCCTGCGATCTCGCAATATCGACGATCACCGTATCGACGATATTTAACTTAAAGATTTGTAAGACCTCCAACCATGCAATAAAGTAGTGCATCGTCGAGGGGCTGAGAAAACCAAATATAAAGGAAAGCACAGAAAAATGGGAGTGGGTTGCCCCCTTCTCTCTCCTTCACGTGATAGTATAGCAGGTGCAGCATTTGGCGATCGGAAAATTGGTGGTATTCTGAACTCCAAATACAGTGCAGGGGCCAATTTTCGATAAAGTGTTGTATCATAAAGGAAGGTCAAAATTCATTAACAAAGGAATGGCTTGAAAAATAGGGTCAGGCAAGCCTTTTTCTCTCTCGTCCAGGGGGCCACGTGGTGGCATGTGATTGTTCTTTAGAGTTGATAGAGTAGCTGATGTTAGCAGTGAAGTGGCAGTACGATTGATGATGTGGCAAGGGACACATGTCACCCAGTTTTAGTGTTTTTAGGGGTGACATGAAACCATTTCCAGGTGCCACGTGTCACCACTCACATGGTGACACGTGGCAATAATGACATCACCCCACAGATCGATGACCACAGTAGTTAAGCGGTAAATTCTTAAGACAATGATGCAGTGTGATTGCGATATGCAAGACGCCTCCCCTAGATGTGATAAATGACTAGGGCAGGGTCTATAAGGACCTCTTCTCCGAACTGTCACCCCGCGCCAAGGAAAAAGGAATAAAGCAAGGCTAACCACGGTTGAAGTGCCGATATGCAGGATTTGTGATAACAAAGGAAAAGGCTCCTAGACACGGGTCTGATGGCCTTACCACCTGAGGGTTAAGCCCCTGGTTCTAGCCCCCCAGTCATATACGAAAATTTACAAAAGGGGCTATAATAAGGGGGCTAAAGGGGAAATTAAAAGTGCCAGCCTATTTTTTCTATTTTTAGTGTTTAAAGGCCTGCAACCGTGGTGCTCCAATGGTGTCCTACAGTGATTTAAATGGGTGGATGGGTTGGCAGCTATAATAGTTAATGGAGCATGGTGCAACTGCAAAACAGTATGGGGTGGACTCAAGAGGACTTAATGGCATGACGTGTTGCTCCACTCCCTCTACACTGAAAAGGATTGCTTGGGAACATGCCTTTCCCACTCTATTCCCTATTCCATCGAATAGGTCACTTAGGCAGTTAAGGTAGAATTGATAGAAACCGGCCAAGCAGCAAGTGGAATGCATCATGGCAGGGACATGGCTTGATCAGGAGCCTCCACTGGAACGGTAAGGGGACACCTCCTCCTTCATCTCTCCATCTTCTTTATCTGTGCTTTTATTTCTATTTATTTCCAAGAAATGGATTGGATCCCGATTGTCATCTTTTTGGGGAAACAAAGCCTAACGCTGACCGAGACAGCTAGTCTAACATGACAGCTGGGGGTTAGTGTGACACAGGCAAGTTCCCTCTGCAGACAAAGGCAACCCCTCTAGCCCTAGAGTGGGTCTAGTCACCGTAAAGACAATACCAAAGCAAATTTCCTTAGAAAGATGGTGTTATGAAGGCCTACCTTTAGATCGAAGTTCGATGAAGTCCTCATCGTGTCGCTCCATTTCTTGTTCTTCTAATCACTTGTACCTGAAAACAACATGTAGAGAAACACCACAAATGTAATAGGAAACAACCAAACAATCTACTTGAAGAGTCAAGGAACCTCAAGCTATCGACATACAATTTCAACATGCGATATAGGAAACAAGCTATTGATTTGTATTAATATAAATCAAAGTAAAACTTACAACCAAGCCTTGACATTATAAGTCTCCTCGAAGGGTCCCGTTGGCATGTCTCCGTAAGCATTTACTTGTGAACCATCTCCCAAGGGAACAAATGACTCTCTCCTTAGTTCAAAAGGTTGATGCTAGAAATTTCTCAAACCAGCTCTACTCAAACATCTCTCAAGCCAAAATACATATGAGGCTACTTCCACACTCCAATAACACTCTCTACCTCTACTCCTCTCTTAGAAACTTGAAGCTATCAAATTACATATAGCTATCATCTAGTTACATCCAAGCTAGCTGATCTCATTCATGGAGGAGACATTTATAAGAGGGAGAGATTCCATAAGAGATGGGAGGAAGAGCTTATCTCTTAGGGAAGTTGCACAAAAGGTGGAACAAGTATCCCAGAGGAGAGAGGCGAGCTCAACTGACCCAACAACCAGCCCTAGGACTGCCCATGAAGCAATTTCATCTCGAAGTTTTGACGAGTTGTTAAAAAACTTGCCAAATCTAGCTCATCGTGGGTTCATCATAGGGACAGAGTGAAGACTTTGGTAGAGCTAGTGTTAACTTGATCATCTTCACGGGGGGGATAACTTCTGACCCACGATGACCCAAAAACTTAGGAAAAAATAGGTCTACTTTAGGGATAATGAACTGAGACATTCTTCCTAAGATTACAAGGAAGGTTTTGACACATCATTGGCAACATGACACAAAACAGATGTCAGCAACATGGACCGGCAGTATCTGGGACCAGGGAATACAAATTCAGTGTCAAATTACTATGTAATAGATGCCCCCTAAAGCATGAAGGTTGAGAGAATGGGAGGGGTGAAATGCTTTACGAATCCATAATCGAAATAGAATGTCCTCATGAAGAATCTGCAGATGCAAGGACAACTGATATCTCTGATACATGAATACATAGTGAAAGGAAATACATGTTCATAAGGCATGGGTGTAGCCATCTAGAAGATAAACATAAATGGTCTGTGGTATGGATGTAGTCATCTAATCACAACGACCACAAAAAAGACTCAGGTATGGTCATAGCCATCCAATCAAAAGAGTCATGTATGAATCCATCCACGCAACCTGGACTTGTGTAATCTGAGCCCATGGTCTTGAATCCCATCCTGACCATGGTACAATTTCTAATATGTGAATATATGTTTGAAGTCGAGCATACTAGAAAATCACTTGATTACCGGCCAATGATGCAAACTGTTAACAAGTGCGAGAGAGACCACCAGTAATGTCAATGGTTCTCAAGGTACTGCTAGTACAATCCAAAAAGTGTGAAGAATGCTATGAAGTCGAACACTTGTGAAATCACTCGATCAAAGGCCAATGATGCAAGCCTGACATCGAATGTGAAGAACTTTCCATTGAGGCATGCAAGCTCTAAGGTACTAGAAAGGAGTCTCTAGATCAACTTCCCGGATAATGAGCTGAAGTCAATAGGAAGTGACCAGTCAAAGGAGGGCCATAATGCTTCCCACATCATCGACGTGAGACAAAGGAACAAGATGAATGTGAATGAGACAAAGAATCTGAGGAAGGTATGTAAGGCTACAAACTGCAGAAGGATTAAACTCTTGAACATATCGGGGACACGACTCCGGAATTTGGTAGCATTTTGGTACAAAGGGATCAAAGGTCATGATGATGCAGCAAGGATCAGATGGAATGAGGCAAAATGAATAACCCAAAACCTAGAAGGCCAACGATAGAATGAGGATATCCCAACCTGACACGAAGTAGAAAGAGTGTCGATGTCCAAGAGTGACAAGCTACCGTAACAACCAACAGAATGTTTCCAATTTTCCCCCACCATTTCTGGTGAGTACCCCAATTATTTTTGAAACACAAGCTTGAAGGGGATAGCATATGCTTGTAATGTAAGTTCATCCTTCAGATGAATCCGACCTAGTGATTTTTAACGAGCCCTAGGAAGGAGAAGCTCGATATTGTCATGGTGACAAGTCTAACGTCGTTAGGATTTAATGAGTCTGACATAGGTAAAACTTAGAGTCTTTTTCATATTTAGAGAGTTTGAAAAAGACATGGAAAAGAAAACTCCAAAGGTCCCTTTTCATAAATTTTTCCCTTGAATCCGAAAAGGTAGAAAACAATACCTAAGGGAACCTATTGACCATGATAGATCAATGTATACCTTTTTCATAAATAATCTATCCCAAGCCGTAAAAGGGGTAAACTTATACTGGGTAGATGACGCTTCACATCCTTTAATGAGTTCAAAGAAACAAGAGATCAATGATCTTTTCATGTTTCAAGAGTCTGAAAAGAGCTTAAAAATGACTCCAAAAGGGACTTTTTCGTGGTTTTACTGAGTCTGAAAAAGTATAAAATATAACTCGTAAGTTCATCACCAAAGTCCGTGGAAACCTATCGCTACACAAAAACGAGTGTAAGATCTATTTTTAACATAAAAAATACATGAAATCTTCAAAAATAGATAAAACCCCTAACTTTCAAACCCTAATTTTACCAAAAAGGCTTATAAAAGAGTCATTAGGTAAAAATCAAATTACTTTTCATTGTTTTACCTTAGAGTGAAAACTTTTCCCTTGCACATTCAAAATTCCAACAGTCAACTAGAGGAAGATTAGCACCTTGTCAGAAAATTTGTCCAGTCCACGTAGGCACTACTCGTTTTCCTGCATATTTAGATAGATTGTGATCTGTTTTGGGCGGTGTTAGCTGCTCTTTAGGAAGGTTTTAAGACAAACATATGCACAACGGTCGTAGCGGGTCACCAGCTTGGGACCGTGACGACCCAAAATTTTGCACGAGGAGAAAATGGGATCTTCATGACTGTACACAGAAAAGTCGTGAAGGTCCTGATTTTTCTAAACAATATATTTTGGCTTGGCACACCTGTTAGAGAAACAGGCACACCAAGCACCAATTTTTGATATTTCTCAAAATCTAAGCAAGTTCAGTGGATTTTAAGCAAAAATGGAGTAGTTATGATTTCTTATGTGTGTATGTAGGATCAATCCATGGTGATTGAGTGGAAGGAACGAGAGCATTGCGGTGATGATGAATTAGCCATGGGGGATCAAAATTGCCTGGACATGCTCTGGAATTGTGGGCTTCTGAAATTTTTCATGGTGCCCTGTCTAAGGGCACAACGAGACCTACTCCAATATCTAGTTAGAGCATGGGATCCGAATGAGGGTAAGTTCAACATCTGATGGCGAGAGCTAGAGATTGAGGCAGCAGACATTTATTTCCTGACAAGGTTGTCATGGAGGGGGGAAAGGCCCCATATGACCGGGACTCGTATCACTGGAGAACCATGGATATGCTCATGTGAAGATTGTGTTCGAAGGTGGAGAAATTAGATAAGGGTGGAAAACTCAAGATCACAACAGTTAGGGACTTGTCTCTTCGAGTTCTCCTCTCTACCATCACTAGAGCATCTGGCTCACGGGCCCCACATGAGGACACCAAAACCCAACTCCGGCTGGAAACCTACTGTATGGATCCCACCGTCTTCAATTGGGTCAAGGTCGTAACAGATAACTTAAAATGACAATTAACAAAGTGCCGGTGGGGGGATGTTAAACAAATTTGGTATGGGTCTATTCTCGTATCAATCATCCTCGAGTGTCTTCCTATCTTCCAGAGACAGGAAGAAATCATGGCATAGCTGACCCCGTGGGAGCCACAGATGACTCTGTGGGCGATGCTAATGCCCCGAGGAGGCAGGGGTCAATATATGTCATGGAGACCCAAGTTTTTCCAATGGTTGGATTGCCAACTAGCTGTTGTTGAAGACTGACCATATGTTGGAATAGATTTTAGGGGTGATCTAGATTTAGTACTCCCCCCTCGGGGAACACTGGGATAATAGAAGTAATAAATTTTTTTATTGAGTTTTCAAAAGATTTTGTAATTTTTAACATTTTTCATATATGTTCTAATCATTATGTTTCAATTTTGCAGATGTTTGGCTGGAAAGGCCTGTAGGTTTGTCTCTGATTTCTCGAAGAGCTGAGCGAGAGTTCGAGATTCCTCCCCCTGGTGGAGATGTAGAGGAAAAGATTATTCGTAACTTGGAGGGGTTAACAGAGGGGATCCCTAACTACGCAAGATTTGAGGATGTCCAATGACATACAATAGGGGTGTTTGGAAGGATTCATTGACTACTCAGACGTGTCATCCGAGCAATTATTTACTATAGAGAACACCACACAGATTAGACTCCTAGATTTAATTTCTGCAATTTTGAAAGACATGTTGTCTTGCAATGTAACCCAAACATATATTTTTTAAGCACTACGATGTGAAACACTTGATATACATACATACATAGGATATATATATATATATATATATATAATATATATATATATATATATATATATATATATATATATATATAATATATATATATATATATATATATATATATATATATATATATATATTTGCTATATCGCCTTATTATATCTTTAATGATTTACTTTTATAAATGTCACAAATGTTTATCTAATACATGATTTGCCAATGCATCAGCTTATGTATTTAGTATTCTAGGAATGTGTCGATATGTAATATAATCAAAATTCCTTTCCAATAAACAAACACATAAATACAACATTAAAATTTGAGGGTTTCTAATGGAATAACGCCCGTTGAGTTGAAGAACAACAAGTTGTGAACCTAGATTCACAATCAATGTATGAATATTGCAGGCAATAGCCTCAGTCAGTAATTCAATGACTGCACTATATTCAGTGACATTGTTTGTAGTACATCCTAGACAAACACCTTGAAGATCTACCAACTCACCGTGAGGATCGTAGATAACCCATGCCACGGAGGAAAGATTATGGGTACTGTGATAGGCACCATCAACAAAACGAACATAAGGTGCGATAGACATCTACATAAGAGGAGAAAAGGACACAATAAGAAGCAAATGCTTACACACCAAGCCAAACATGTACAAAATGGAAAACATACTTATGTACACAACAATGCATGAAAGATTCATGCATAATATTTCTTGAGATAAATCCCATTCCGAGGCTTATCTAAAGGGTTTCCTTCGTAATCAATTAGCTCATAGGCCCCTTTTTGCAAAACACGTTTGACAATATAGGGCCCATGCTACATGGGTTCAAATTTGCCTCCCCCAGCTTGTCATTAGCTTGATCATATAGCAGGACTAAATCCTCCCTCCGTGAAAAAATGTGGGTTGACTTTCTTGTGAAAGTGAGTTTTCAATCTCTTCTTCTATGCTTCAATGGCTAAAGAAGTAAGTTGACAAGTCTCGTCAAATTGTTCTAGATAAAGAAGGCATTCTTCCACTGGAGTAGTATTCGGTAGCAATTCGATAGCTAATTTGAGAGAAGGGATTTTTCATTCAATCGGAAGGGTAGATTCTAGACCATAAACAAGTTGAAATGGTGTGAATCCAGTCGCATCCTTAACCAAGGTATGGTAGGCCCATAGAGTGGAAAACAACATCAAATTCCAATTGGACTTGCATAATCCAATGGTACGCCAAATCATACTAACCAACACTTTGTTTACTACCTCAACTTGGCCATTAGCCTGAGGGTAATATGGCATCGAACTATTGTGACGCAAGCCTAACTGGGTTGTCAACTCAGTCATCATATAACCATGGAAACGGGAACCATGATCAGTGACTATAGCCTGAGGACACCGAATCGGGTAATTACGTGATTGAACAAGAATTGCACAGTTGTCTTACTATTGTTAGACAATGTAGGCATTGCTTCAGCCCATTTCATAAAATAATCGATGGCAATGATGATATACCCATGCCCCCCAGCCAAGCAAGGGTTACAGTTCATAAACTCAATGCCCCATTTAGCAAAAGGGCTAACGATAATGACAGGATGCAAAGGGGAAGGTGGCTGTCACGCGGAATCAGTCGATCTTGCGGACAAGACAAACATTCCTAGAATCTAATGAAGACCTAATGACAAACAAACCAACCAGACACTATCTTTCTCTAAATGCGCTTTATAAATAATGGAAAACAAATGTGTTTAAGGGCCTACCTCATGTCCAACGCAAGTTCGAAGATGCCTTCGCTCCTTTGATCCAAGTAAATTCCTTCATCGCAAACCTGCAAGCACAAACAAGGCAAATAATTAAATAGCATCTAAATATCCAATATTATAAAACATATTTAACATGAAAGTCAAGGAGTCCATGAAACAAATAGCATAAGATACTTGTTGAGAAAAATGAGCTTGATTGTATTAATTCAAAAGAAAAGAACCTTACAACCTTTGCCTTGACGCTGTACAAGCTCCTTCCAGGGTCCAACAAGAAGTCTCCTCTACTTTGACAAGCTTCACTCACTCCCTAATGGGGCCAAAAAGGTATGTGATCTCTCCTCTTAAGCTCAAATAGGAAGTCTTGATTTCACTAGCATTTACCCTCAAAAGTTCAGCTTCTAACCTCTTTGGCCACTGACCCAATGCCTCAATTTATAGTGCAATGGAGATCAGTTACCAGCTCCTCCTTCAAAGGGATAGAGTCCTCCTTCAAAGGGATAGCTCCTCTCAACAAGGGATTAGTTCCTCCTATGATGGGATGCATGAACCACTTGGAGCGAACAATCCACGTAACAAATCCTTCTAGAAAACTCTAGAATCAACCCAAGATGAGTTTTTTAAGATAAAAATTGCGCCTTTTGACTTTTACAGGGGTACGCACCCTCCCCTGTACATACAGAGCGTATAAGTACGCAGATATCTTGAACAAAAGGTGCGGGCCCGCAGGAAAAGCTAAGAGAAAGTGCGGAACCAGAGTTACATTGCTTTTTTGATGTCTTTCTCTCTTTTCTCAAGCTTGTTTTGAAGAGCTGAGGTTTAAGACTTGCTTAGGAAGCTGGTATAGGTGATGATAGGCCTATGCCTACTGCAAATAATCAGGGTGATGATATTTTTGTGTAACAATAGTTCCAAAGGATTATTAGGTGTGTGAAATGTTGTGGCGAAATGTTGTCTGCAGGGGCCCTCCACAAAACAATAGGCTTTAAGAATTTATCTCAATAACTAACTACGTATGATATCGATGAGAATTCTTCTTCAATTAAAAAGGAACAGAGTTATGGAACTTCAAATTGTCAATTAAAAATTACATATATGTCTACCTCCTATTTTATGTTACAGAGTTATATATATGGCATTTGTGCTCAACAGATTGAGACTTTCATGCCTTACAAACTTAAAAACAATCCTAATCTAAATGTGAACCTGATAACGGAGAATTTAATTATTTCTCGATGATTTTCTATTTGGAAATCAAATCGGAAAGTCTTGATCTATTTGGACTCTTGCTACTCTGTTCATCCATGTGTTGACCTGCTTCTTTGACTGCGCCACTGGGTGATGTCCTTAATGATTTGGCTCAGGCAAATAGGAGGAGATCAATCCATATCTTCCCATGTTCTTCTTTGCTTGGCTAGCATACTAGAATCTGATAAACCATGGAGATAACTGCGGAATCATGAAACAACTGCAGATTCATGTTAATTCTATAGTTATTACAATATTTAACTTAATAATAAGGCACATTAATAAATATGAAAAATAAGACATCTTAGTACCTTACCATGTCAAAATATATAGTTTTACTATTTATTTGAGTTGATAGCAACAATGAAAAGAGGAAAAATGTATGGAAATGGTGTCAAAAACAAAACAGTCATGAGACTCTATAGCGGGTCTAAGGAGAGGAGTTACTTGATGGATGAGATAATTTTGAGTATGTAATTGCAGATATTTTTGTGTTTGGGCAAAGGGGAAGGCTTCTACAGCTGAGTGCACGGAGACCTTGGTAAGTTCACAACTGAGTGTGTGGGCCCCTGTAGCTATGTGTGCAGGGTCTAGAAAATTGTATAAGGAAGATCTGAAGTAATAAAAGATATTTGAAGTAATTATGTGTCTATTTTTATGCACTTGTGTGTTTTATGTATTCAATGTTAGAAAATTATATATTATAGAGAAATGGAACACATAAAATATTGCAGAAATATAAACATAGAAAACTCATAAAACAAGAGAGACACAGATATGCGTGGTTCACCCAGTTTGGGCTATGTCCACATAGAAACAACTAGTCCTTCTTTTATTATATTATCCAGCAAACTGAAGAGATACAACCTACAACAAATTCGATGTAACTCCCTCTTCACTCTCAATTTACTCTCTTTTTTTCACTCAGAATATAGATATACATAGACACAATACGATTCCCTCATATATAGTGAGGGGTTGCCTTCTAGGGCAAAAAAACCCTAAATTAAACATAACTTCTACTGTCATATCATCTGCCTAATGAATGGCCCAGATTGACTAGAAATTACTAGAATTTTACAAGGCAATTTTACATCTATTTTTAGCTTCGAGGGAGTTTCCCCTGAACCCCCGCTGGGGAACAGCTGGCCCCTGGACCCCCTAGCCGCGGGGGATCGGCCGCCCTGAACCCCCGCGGGGGGGGCAAGCCCCCGCGCCCCCCCCCCCCCCTACGTGGAGGGGTGTACAATCTTCCTAGGGTATACATCCGGCTAAGACCTTTGAATAGAAAAGATAATCAGGCTCCACACCCAACAATATCCCACTTGGAGACTGATTATAGCAACTTCACTGCTGCTACATTTGCTAGACAATGAATCCACTTTGGACCTGGTTGTTTCTCATCTTCTTCATCATACTTGAAGACCAATTGAAACTGAGTAGATTCTCAGTTTCTCCCTGGTTACAAATTTTGTTAGCATATCTGTAGGATTCTGGCTAGTGTGTATCTTTTCCAGCTTCAACTATCCATCTTCCAATGCTGACGGTATGAAATGGTACTTGAATTGTATATGTTTAGTCTTGGAATGAAATGCAGAGTTCTTTGCAAGATGTATGGCACTCTGGTTGTCACTGTATAACCTGCCCAACTCCTACTTCTTACCCAATTCATCCAAAAACCTTTGTAACAAAATCATTTCTTTACTAGCCTCTGTAGCAGCAACA
>APFE030920372.1:6766-54622 GCA_000404065.3 Pinus taeda | reverse complement strand
CGTTGGACATGAGGTAGGCCTTAAACACATTTGTTTGCCATTATTTATAAAGTGCATTTAGAGAAAGATAGTGTTTGGCTGGTTTTTTTGTCATTAGGTCTTCATTAGATTCTAGGAAGGTCTATCTTGTCCGCAAGATCGACTCATTCTGCGTGACAAGAGGTTCAATGCACAAAAGTTGAATGGTAAGAAAGCAAACCAAACAAATAAAAAGGAATACTTCTACCATTTACTCAAACTTGCAAGCAATCGAAACAAGAAAAATGAGAAACACACTTTTTTCTTTTCAATGTCTTAATCTCAAGAATCTACTAATGCAAAAATCGTCTTTCAAATCTTAATACAAGATGAATGCATTTTTTTCTTTAAATAAATGATAAGCAACTACATGCGAAAATGAATCAAAGGCTCAAAACTAAGGAGATATTTCTTTTGCAAAACTAGAAATTTGTCTCACTGACCAGGAAACGATGTAATCTATGCTAAGTGAAGGAGGGAAACCGCACAAACGAGAGATGAAAGTTTGGTAACCGAATGCCACATTCCAATCAGGAGGACGACAAACAGCGAAAAGGAAGAATCCTCATGCAAATTCAGAGATTATACCAAGTAGAGTCTAAACATCCCAATGAATGTGCGACCCAAGAAAACCAATCATTCAAGAAACCCTAAGGTATTTAGGTCACACGGTTCAAGAGGAAGGATTTCAAAGCCTTGAAACCTGGAATCGACAATCCTAACAACCAACACTTATGATACAATAAAGAGGCAAAAAGAAAGCTCAGAGGATAGAACACATCGGCCAATCAACCAACAAACTTCAAAATTTGAAACTTACAGGAATCGTCGCAAGTATAAAACTAGCAGCATGGGCCGAAAACAAATCGCCGCACCCCTCTAACTAAGAAATTTGCAATGTCATCACAAAGGTACATTAGTTAGTTGTGTTGAGATGATTTCAGGACTCGTCACAACTGTTAAGAAATTTAATCGTGTTGTATAGTAAAAGGCACAACCTAAAAGATAGCACAGACACGACTACTTCGTGACTGCCAGAAAATAAAAAACGACGACCTCAGATCAAAGGTAAAAATAAAAGTTTGACTAAGGGAAGGCTAGATCTATGACTCATGAGAGTGGGAAGACTACAAGAGTAGTCTAACAACTTCCAGAATAGAGCATGCTACCCAAACAATAAGGGAGACAATAAACAAACAAAACCAATCAACAGAAGACAAAAGACAAGATCCCCAGTATGGTCACCAACTTGTGACATAGGCAAGTTCCCTCTGTGGACAGAGGCAACTCCTCTATTCCTAAAGTGGGTCTAGTCACTGCAAAGACAATACCAAAGCATATTTCCTTAGAAAAATGGTGTTATGAAGGCCTACCTTTAGATCGATGTTCGATGAAGTCCTCATCGTGTCGCTCTATTTCTTGTTCTTCTAATCACTTGTACTTGAAAACAACATGTAGAGAAACACCACAAACATAATAGGAAACAACCAAACAATCTACTTGAAGAGTCAAGGAACCTCAAGCTATCGGCATATAATTTCAACATGCGATATAGGAAACAAGCTATTGATTTATATTAATATAAATCAAAGTAAAACTTACAACTGAGCCTTGACATTGTAAGTCTCATTGAAGGGCCCCGTCAGCATGTCTACGTAAGCATTTACTTGTGAACCATCTCCCAAGGGAACAAATGTCTCTCTCCTTAGTTCAAAAGGTTGATGCTAGAAAGTTCTGAAACCAAATCTACTCAAACATCTCTCAAGACAAAATACATATGAGGCTACTTCCACACTCCAATAACACTCTCTACCTCTACTCCTCTCCTAGAAACCTAAAGCTATCAAATTACATCTAGCTATCATCTAGTTACATCCAAGCTAGCTGATCTCATTCATGGAGGAAACATTTATAGGAGGGAGAGGTTCTATAAGAGATGGGAGGAAGAGCTTATCTCTTAGGGAAGTTTCACAAAAGGTGGAACAATTATCACAAAGGAGAGAGGCAAGCTCAACTGACCCAACAACCAGCCCTAGGACCACCCATGAAGCAATTTCATCTTGAATTTTCGACAAGTTGTTAAAAAACTTGCCAAATTTGGTTCGTCGCAGTGCATCATAGGGACAAAGTGAAGACTTCACTAGAGCTAGTGTTAACTTGACCATCTTCACGAGCGGGATAAATTCTGCCCCGCGATGACCCAAAAAATTACGCAAAAAGGGGTTTGCTTCGGGGATAATGAACTAAGACATTCTTCCTGATATTACAAGGAATATTTTGACACATGATTGGCAACATGACATAGAATAGATGTCAGCAACATGGACTAACAATATCCAGGATCAGGGAATGCAAAGTTGGTAACAGAGTTGGTGACAAATGACTGTGTAACACTCAGGCTCAGATATTTTGTAAACTGTAATTCCAACTACCCCTCCTCTTATATATAGCGGGAAGCAATATTATACAAAGGTTCCAAAATTTCTCAGCCACGAGGGTTGAGCTCTGTGATACCAATTTGGCTCATAACTTTGTAAGTGAATGATTATTATATGAGATTGCATTACTTTACTCATGCATATCTGTTAGACTATCACAAAAATGGTGGTGATTCCCACTTCTTAGCATTATAATGTGTTTGTCCTCATGTTAATTCCATTCTATTTATATTCTTCTCCACATTCATGTGATTATTGTTGTTAGAAATATCTCAGGACCTCCTCATAGACTCATTGGTATCAATATGTTATGCATGTGCCTATAGTTCCTCATAGATCCATTTGTGTCGACATTGTTAATGCTAGTGCATGTCTGGATTATTGAAATCATATCTTTAACAGTTGCTCTTCATGAAACACAACACCCAACCTATCTTCTTCCCATTATATCTGCTTCTGACTCAAATAAGTATTGGAATTCTTAGAGTTGCAAGCTCTATGTGTTATGCATAGGGGTCTTGAGGTTGTAAGCTCCCTACAATGAGTTACTCCTCCTCCTCATCCTCTATCATTTACCCAACAAAGCCTATTAAGTTGTAATCCCCTTTGAAGTAATTGGCCTCTACTGTTCTATGTGGTACTTCTGGGAACTGTGTGAGTGAAGGAATACCTGAAGTACATAGCTCACACCTTTGGAGGAATGAACCAAGCCCCCTCATACCTTTTTTTACATGACAATTTGAGTGTTGCAACGCCTCTCATACCGCCTTACAAGCATTCCTCTATTAAAGATGTCCTAGGCACTGGTCTCCATTCAACACATAGGCTGTCTCTAGGGAGCTTTCCTTTCCTCCTGCTAGAGGTGCAATACTTAGGCACAACATCTTTCTGGCATCATTTTTGGGGAACGGATTAGAATATTTTTCCCAGGGTATGACAAAGTTTTACATTTCCCCTGTTAGGTGAGCTAGGGAAGTGTGGGTTGAAGATCTCTCACCTTGGTGACTCCACTGTCAATTTTTATGGTAAACATCCTGGCGACTCCACTATCTATATCTCTCTTTTGATCATCCTGACTTTTAAGTAGCCTCATACTCACTTTGATGCTACAACAGCTTAAAGTTGAAATCAATCATATAGGGAGGTTTTCAAGATGGCCCTTCCTGCATTTCTGGCCAACCAATTTTCCCCATTGGATATTTCTTCTATTGTTGGTTTTCCCAATCATGTCCATGCATATCATGAGTGGAATACCTTTTTGCCTAGATGCAGTGGGAACTCAGAGAGAAGACCTGACCAACACCTCAAAGACTTTCATTAATGCATGGAGCAACAAGGTATTCTTCTCGAAGATGTAAAAATGAAGTTGTTCAAATTTTCTTTAGAGGGGGATGTTAGAGTCTAGTATGAAACAATACCTCGTCACAATATATCTTTCCTAAGAAGTTTTCATATAGCTTTCTGTCAATATTTCAAAATATTTTATCCATTGAATGTTTTATTTGAAGATTGTTGCACACCTTTTAACGATGAAGACATTCCCAAGGTTGAAGACCTTGTTGAAGATGTTTGTGGTTCTACATTCCTAGAAAACATCTACTTGCATCAAGAAGCATCACCCACTGAGCTAGAAAGTGAAGAAATAAATATCACTGAGCTGCCAACAAACCCTCAAGGCTATGATTCGGCCAAACTGGATGTTTCTCCTTCATGTGATGAATACAACTTGGCTAAAGAGTCAAGTGATGTAGATCCACAACTCTTCTAGTAAGGGGAATCTACACAAGAAGAGGAGGCTGATCAGGAGGTCAGCAAAGAGGCTCCAGTTCACAACATGCACCCTTCACATGGGGAAGAAGACCAAGACCCTCCTCCAATTTTTTATTCTAAGGAGGAGGAAATGGTCATGAAAGTATAGAAGGAGTTGTTTACTAGTCAGTGTGGAGAAGGATCCCAACAACAAATTTTTTCAAGAGCCCAAAGCTTAATTGTTGCAGAAATATTTCCAAGATAGTTCTCCCATTGAAAATTGGGCAGTAAAATAGTAGCCAGTCTTCCTTGAAAAGACCAAAGTTGAGGAGCTGAAGGGTGTTTGTAGCTGCCATAACCAAAACGACATCAACCAGATTTCTATATGTGAAGAAGAGGCTACTGCAAAAATTCCATTTCTATTTCATGACCCTGTGGCTGAATACATGAACCTATTCATAAGCCAGCAACACAGGTCATTTCAAGAGCATGTATCAGGTTCCATATTTGCAGATTTTTCATGTTGCATGTCTGTTTTAATTTTTTTTTCAACAGTATGAAGCATGTGGTCCAGTACTCTTATGCTAACATGGTTCTATTGGAAAATTGAACATACTTAGCTGAATTAAGTATTGTGCATAAGTATGTTTATACATAAATAAGCTCACCAGCTGAGCATTTACTTTTCAGTTGTTAGATTTTTTTATTTTTGCATTCTAGATTGAGGAGGAAAGTCCCATGGAGATTTTGCTGATTAGAAATATGCATTTATTACTGACTCCATGCAAAATGGTGAAGGATTTTGGTCTGTAGGTTCTCAACACCTTGCCAACAAGGCATTGTCCCCAGTAAGAGCCAATGTTCTCACCCAGTGCTTTCTCAGTCACTAGATACTTCAAAAGCCAAATAGAAGTGATGTTTGATGCTAAATTTTTGGGCTACAGGAGCTATCATAGCTTAATCAGTTCCTCTCCATTGCCTAGTGCTCCAAAATATATTTCCAACGATTTATGGAAGTCCAAAAATGGACTCCTAGATTAGAAGTTAAAGCATTTTTAAGATTACCTTGGAAAGCTCAGAAAATCAAAAATTGGCAAAGTATGAGGGAAAAATCGCAATCGGTACCCGAGAGGCTCATCGCATATCACATATTGGCATTCAGATGGGTAAGGAGCATTGACGGAGTGAGGAACATTAATCCTCTAATCGTCAATATCACAATTGGCCATGGGCGGAGTCCCAGGGCTCACACTTGGGGATTATCCCGAGTTCTCAATGCTGAAGGCCAATATCACAATCCTGTGATATCGATGATCGACATATCAGTGGTATTTTAACTTAGAGATCTATAAGACTGCCGACCATGCGATAAAGTATTACATCATCGGGGGGGCGAGAAAACCAAATACAAAGGAAAGAGGAGAAAAAAAAGAGTGGGTTGCCCCCCTTCTCTCTCCTCCATGTGGTAGTACGACGATATCAACATTCAGCGATCGATAGATTGGTAATGTTCTAAACTCCAAAGACCATGCAAGGGCTGATTTGCGATAAAGTGTTGTATTTTCGGGGAAGGTCGAAATTCATTAACAAAGGAATGGCTTGTAAAACAGGACCGGGCAAGCCTTTTTCTCTCTCCTCCACGGGGCCATGTGGCGGCATGCGATTGGCCTTCAAAGCTAACAGGGCAATTGACGTCAGCAATGAGATGGCAGTATGGTTGATGACATAGAAAAGGACACGTGTCATCCAGTTTTTTGGGTGCCATGTGTCGCCACTCATAGGGTGACACGTGGCAGTAATGACGTCACCCCACAGATTGGTGATCGCAGCAGTTAAGGGGTAAAGGCTTAAGACAGTGGTGCAATGTGATTTCGATATGTGGGGCTCCTCCCCAAGATGTGATAAATGACTAGGGTAGGGTCTATAAGGACCTCATGTCTCGAGTGTCGGCCCATGCCAAGGAAAAAAGCACAAAGTAGGGCTAACCAGGGTTGAAGCACTAATATGCAAGATTTGCAATAACAAAGGAAAAGGCTCCCAGACACGGGTCTGATGGCCTTAGCACCTGAGGGCTAAGCCCCTGGTTCTAGGCCCCCGATCATATACAAATATTTACAAAAGGGGTTGTAATAAGGGGGCTAAAGGGGAAATTAAAAGTGCCCACTCGTTTTGTCTGTTTTTAGTGTTTAAAGACCCATGGCCATGGTGCTCCAATGGTGTCTTGCAATGATTTAAATGGGTGGATGGGCTGGCAGCTATAATAGTGAATGGGTGGATGGGCTGGCAGCTGTAATAATGAATGGGTGGATGGGCTGGCAGTTGTAATGGTGTAGTTGCAGAACAGTATGGGGTGGACTTAGGGGGACTTAATGGAATGACATGGTGCTCCACTCCCTCTACATAGAAAAGGAGCCCTTGGGCACATGCCTTTCCCACTTCGCTCCCTATTCCACCAAACATGTCACTCGGGCATTTAAGGAAGAATTGACAGAAACCATCCAAGCAACAAGTGGAACACATCATAGCAGGGACGTGGCTTGATCATGGGCCTCCACTGGCATAGAAAGAGAACACCTCCTCCTTCATCTCTTCATCTTCTTTCTTTGTGCTTTTATTTTTGTTAATTTCCTAGAAAGGGATTGGATACCGATTGTAATCTTTTTGGGGCAGCAGAACCTAACACTGACCGAGACAGCTAGTCTAACATGATAGCTGGGGCTCAAGCTCAGATATTTTGTAGACTGTAATTCCAGCTCCCCCCGCCTCTTATAAATAGGGGGAAGCAATATTATAGAAAGGCTCCAGAATTTCTCACCTGCGAGGGCTGAGCTATGTGATACCAATTTGGCTCATAACTCTATAAGTGAATGACTGTTATCTAAGATTGCATTACTTTACTCATGTAGATTGTTAAGACTATCATAGAAATGGTGGTGATTTCCCCTTGTTAGCATTACAGTGTGTTTGTCCTCATGTTAATTCCATTCTGTTTATATTCTTCTCTACATTCATGTGATTAATGTTGTTAGAAATATTTCAAGGCCACCTCACAGACTCGTTGGTATCAATATTTTATGTATGTGCCTGTAGTTCCTCACATATCCATTTGTATCAACATTGTTAATGCTAGTGCCTGTCTAGATTATTGGAATCATAACTTTAACAACTACTCTTCATGAATCACAACACCCAACCTCTCTTCTTCCCATTATATTTTTTTCTGACTCAAATAAGTATTAGAATTCTTAGAGCTACAAGCTCTATGTGTTATGCATAGGGTTCTTGAGGTTGTAAGCTCTGTATGATGAGTTACTCTTCCTCCTCATCCTTTATCATTTACCCAACAAAGCCTATTAAGTTGTAATTCCCTTTGAAGTAATCATCGTCCATTGTTCTATGTGATACTTCTAGGAACTGTGTGTGTGAGGGAATACCTAAAGTACATAACTCATACCTTTGGAGGAATGAACCAAGCCCCCTCTATCACATAGCATTTTGTCACCGACCCAGCATTCCCTACTCCCGGACATTGCCAGTCCATGTTATTGACATCTACTTTGTGTCATGTTTCAAAATATGTGTCAGTGTCTTCCTTATCATCCCAAGAAGAATACCTCAGTTCATTACTCTTGGAGCAAACCCTTTTTTACTATGTTTTTGGGTCGTCATGGGAAATCGGTTATACCACCCGCGAAGATGGCCAAGATTGAACTAAGCTTAGTGATGTCGTTGCTATATCTCTGCATTTCACTCTTGACAATCTATTTTTGGCGAGTTTTTTCTAACAAATTATCAATGAGCGGTCTTGGGGTTGGGTGTTGGATCAAATGAGCTCGGCTCCCTCCTTTGGAGTGGTTGTTCTGCCCTTTGTGCAACCTCCCAAAGGGATAAGCTCCTTCTCCCATCTCTTGTGGAGGCTCCTCCTCTTATAAATATCTCCTTCATGGATGAGTTCAAGCTAGTAGTGAAGAATTAGTGGCAAGTGGAATTTGAAGTTTGTAGCTTTTAGAGTTTGGAAGTATCCTCTTATGTAACTTAGCTTGGGATGGTTTTGAGTGAAGTTGGCTTGATTTTATGAGTGTCCTAGCATCATAATTTTTCCTTTTGGGTAGGAGAGAGAGTTATTCATCCTCTTGGGAGACACTTCATAAATGAATGCTTGTGGAGACATGCTGACAAGACCCTTCAAGGAGACCTACAACATCAAGGCATGGTTGTAAGTTTTAATTCAGTTCATATTCATACAAATCAATGGTTTATTTCATGTATCTTATGTCAAATTGCCTATTTATAGATTGAAGTTCCTTAACTCTTTAAGTAGATCCTTTTTGTCGTATTTTATGTTCATTGTTGTTCTCTGTATGTTGTTTTCAGGTACAAAAGTGATTAGAAGAACAAGAGCTAGAGCAACACAATGAGAACTTCATCAAACGAGGATTTGAAGGTAGGCCTTCATGACATCAACTATCTAAGGAAATTTTCTTTGGTACTGTCTTTGATGTGACTAGACCCACTCTAGGGCTAGAGGGGTTGCCTCTATCCATAAAGGGAACTTTCCTGTATCACAAGTTGGTGACCTCGGCTTCGGTTTCTTCTTTTGACTCTACTTCTTCGAGTAGATCTCTTGACATGTATGTGCAATCCCCTTGGCTTGGAGATATTGCTTCTCTTGATCCTTTGTGTGAGACATTTCTTTATAATGAGGCTATTCTTGAAACTTTGTCTTTTGAGGATGCTCCTTGGGCCAATAGTCATCATCGTTCCTCGTTTCTTCCTAGCTTTGGAGCAATAATTGCCTATCTCGATAATTTTGCTTCCCATGTTCCTTCTCAACCGCTTCAGAAGCCCATCTTAACTCATGAGGTTTTTTCAGAAGGGAATATGGGAAATATCATGCAAACCATGCCTATTGACATCTCTATTAAACCAGGGGTTGTCGAAAAGATTCATATTGGAATAAATTGTTCTCCCAAGGAGATCAAGATTTACACTAGTCTCTTCCGAGAGTTTCGCAACGTGTTCGCTTGGTCGTATGAAGAAATGTCCAATATAGATCCAAGTATTGTGGTGCATGAGATACCTACGTATCTTGATGCGAAACCAATTCGTTAAGTTTATGTCTCGTGCACCCAAGAAATGCAGCTGCCATTAAGGGAGAGGTTGAAAAACTTCTCAAGGTTGGGTTCATTTATCCTATTCCATTAAAAGACTAGGTCTCTAACATTGTCCCTGTGACTAAAAAGAAAGGCACTATTAGAGTTTGTGTTGATTATCATGATATCAATCACACATGTCCAAAAGATAACTACCCCACTCCCTTTATTGAGCAGCTTATTGATGACTGTGCTGGAAGTGAAATATTCTCTTTTATGGACGGCTTCTCTAGCTATAACTAGATCAATATTTTACCTGTTGATGAACACAAGACTGCCTTTATCTATCTGTGGGGTACTTTTTCTTATAAAAAACTCCCTTTTGGTCTGAAGAATGCTGGCGTGACTTTCCAAAGAGTAATGTCCTATGCTTTTCATGATATTAGACACATTGTTCAACCTTATCTGGATGATCTTCCTGCTCATTCAGATAAATGCAGAAACCATCTGGACCACCTTCATCAAATTTTTCTTCACTGTAGACATTATAATATTCATCTCAATCCACACAAATGTGTCTTCTGCGTGGAGTCAGGTAGACTCCTTGGGTTTTTCATTTCTAAGGAGGGTATTCGTCTCGATCCACTCAAGGTCGAAACTATTTTGACTCTCCTGCCTCATGCTACTTTGCACAAGTTGCAGAGTTTGCAAGGGAAAGATAATTTCTTGCGTTGTTTCATCCCTAACTATGCCGAGGTCACTAAAGGTTATAAGTTTCTGCTTAAGCGTGACATTCCATTCATTTAGGATGAAATTTCCCAAAAGTCATTTGAGAAACTCAAGACCCTTCTTGTTTCTGATCCCTTGTTGTGTCCACCTAACTATCACTGTGATTACTCGCTTTATCTAGATGCCATTGATAGTACCATTGGCATGGTTTTCGTACAGGACGATGATGATGGTTCCGAGCATGTCATATATTATCTTAGTTGCACCCTTCGTGACACTGAGACTCACTATGCTTATGTCGAAAAGTTGGCCTTGGCAACCGTTTAGGCTGTTCAACATTTTCGTCATTACATTTTTTTGTGTACCACAACCGTGATTTATGATTGCAACTCGATGACATATATTCTATCACGTCAATTGCTAGGGGGAAAATACTCCAAGTGGATTGTTATCCTCCAGGAGTTTGATTTGGAGTTCACTACTGCCAAATCTAAGAAGTCACTAGTTTCCGCTGAGTTGATTTGCTCCTTACCATCTGCATCCTCTCCCTCTTAGATAGAGGACCGCATTCCAAATGATACGCTCTTCTTTATTAGTAGCCTCGATCCCTGGTATGGTGACATCATTGTTTACCTCCAGACGTCTTCATTTCGCTCTAACTTGTCTAAGGATGCTTGGCGATGCATTCACCATCATTCTCAGCCATATCATATTATTGGAGAAATGTTATGCCATATCGGAGTTGATTCTATTCTCTGTCATTGTTTAACCCTCGAGGAAGTTGAGGAAGTATTGAATGATTGTCACTCTAGCACCTGTGATGGTCATATGTCTCGTTATGCCACTGCTCAGAAAATTCTTCGTACTAGTTATTTTTGGCCATCCATTTTCAAGGATTACATTCTTGCCATCTGTTCATGTCATGCATGTCAAATTTACCGGTGCAAGATGCATTCACCGCCTTCTCTCTTACATCCTATCATTACCGTTGGCCCTTTTGCAAAGTGGGGCATTGATTTTATGACATGTAACCCTTGCTTGACTATGGGACATGGGTATATCATCGTTTTCGTTGATTACTTTACAAAATGGGCCGAAGCGATGCCTACATTGACTAATGACGGTAAGACAGCTGCTCAATTTCTATTCAATCATGTGATTACCAAGTTCGGAGTCCCTCAGGCCATCATCACAAATCATGGCTCTCATTTTCATAATTACATGATGGTTGAGTTGACAACTTAGTTGGGCTTGCATCATGATAGTTTGATGCCATATTACACCCAGTCAAATGACCAAGTTGAAGCGGTAAACAAAGTGTTGGTTACCATGCTTTAGCGTACCATTAGGATGCATAATTCTAATTGTCATTTGATGTTGTTTTCAGCTTTATGGGCTACCAAACCTCGATTAAGGATGCTACCAAATTTACACCATTTCATCTTGTTTATGGTCTAGAAGTTATCCTTCCGATTGAATATAAAATTCCTTCTCTTAAATTAGCTATCAAATTACTGCCGAATACCACTCTAGTGGAGGAGCGTCTTCTTTATTTAGAATGGCTTGATGAGACTCCTCGACTTGCTTCATTGGTCACTGAGGCACAGAAAAAGCGAGTGAAAGCTCACTTCAATCAGACGGTCAACCCATGTTCCTTTATTGAAGGGGATTTAGTCCTATTGTATGATCAAGCTCACGATAAGTTGGGGGCAGGCAAATTCAAACCTTTGTGGCTTGGGCCCTACATTGTAAAATGTGTTTTGCAAAAAGGTGCCTATGAGCTTATTGATTATGAAGGCAATCCTTTAGATAAGCCCTAAAACGGGCTTTATCTCAAGAAGTATTATGCATGAACCTTTCGTACATTTCTATGTACATAAGCATGTTTTCATTTTTGTACATGCTTGGCTTGGTGTGTAAGCATTTTTCACTTATTGTGTCCTTTTTCTTCTTATGCAGATGTCTGTCGTACCTTATGTTAGTTTCACTAATGGTGCCTGTTGCAGTACTCAGAATCTTTCCTTCGTAGCATGGGTTATCTATGATCCTCACGGTGAGTTGGTAGATCTTCAAGATGTTTGTCTAGGATGTACTACGAACAATATTGTTGAATATAGTGCAGTTATTGAGCTATTGACTGAGGTTGTTTCCCTCAATATTCGCGCCTTGATCATAAATCTAGATTCACAACTTGTTGTTCTTCAACTCAACGAGCGTTATTCCATTAGAAACCCTCATATTTTAAGGTTGTATTTACATGTTTGTTTATTGGAAAGGAATTTTGATTACATTACATATCAACATATTCCTAGAAGGCTAAATACATTAACAGATGCATTGGCAACTCATGTGTTAGATAGACATTTGCGACATTTCTAAAAGTAAACATTGATACATAATAAGTTGATAAAGCAAAACATAAGTATGTATCTATATCATGTGTTTCATGTCATAGTGCCCAAAAAATATGTGTTCAGATTACATCATGACACAACATGTCTCTCAAAATTACAGAAAATAAACTTAGGGGTCTAATCTACGTGATGCTCTCTATAGCACACCACTGCTCGAACAACCATACCACTACTCAGACAACATGTTTCAGCAGTTGGTGAATCCTATTTGACACCCTTGTTGTGTGTCGCTGGTACTGTCAAGGGACATCCTTGAATCCTGCATAATCCAGAATCCCCTCTATCAAGCCCTCCAGGTCACGAATGATCTCATCCTCCACGTCTCCGCCAGGAGGGGGCATTCGAACTCCCTCTCGACTCTTCGAGCAATGGGAGACAATTATGTAGGTCTTTTAGGTCCAACATTTGCAAGATTGAAATGTAATGATCAGTATATACAACGTACATACATACATACATACATACATACATACATACATACATATATATATAAAATAAAATAAAAAATTGCAACACTCCTTAAAAATCAAAAAAAAAGTTTGCCACCTCTATCATCCCAATGTTCCCCGAGAGGGAGTATTAGGTCTGGATCACCTCTAAAGTTACTACCGGCATATGGCCAGTCCTCTACCACAATGAGTTGGCGATCTAGCCACTCGAAGAACTTTGATCTCCACAACATGTGTTGCCCGCCGCCTCCTTGAGGCATCAACATAGCCCAACGAGTGATCCGTGGCTCTCGTGGTGGTGACCTAACCACAACCACTTCCTACCTTTGAAAGATAGGGAGCCATTCTAGGATGAATAGTATGAGGATCAAACCATACGCAAACTATTTGATATCACCTCGTCAGCATTTTGTCAATTGCCTTTTGAGGTTGTCTGATACTGCCTCTACCTAGTTGAATATGGTGGGGTTTAAGCAGTCTGCTGCCAGCCAAAGTTGGGTCTTGGTGACCTCATGGGGGGCATGCGAACCAACTCCCTAATGATGGTGGATAGGAGGACTCATAGTGATAGGTCAACTACTGTTGTAATATTCAACTTGCCTCCTTTGTCAGATTTCTGAGCCTCAGGACACATTCTTATGATGAGCATGTCCATCATCTCTCCTGTGATGCGAGTCCTTATCATTCGAGGTCTTTCTCCCTTCTGTGATAGCCCTGTCAGGAAGTAGATATCATTGGCATCGATCTCTAGTTCCTATCCCCAGATGTTGAATCTCCCTTCATTTGGATCCCACGCTCCAACGAGGTATTGGAGTAGATTCAGTTGTGCTCTTAAGCACGGCACCATGAAGAACTTTAGGAGCCCGCAATTCCTGAGCACATCTAAACAATTTGGATCCCCCAAGGCTAACTCATCATCGTTTCTATTTTCTCACTCTTTCCATTCAAACACCATAATTTTCTCCCTGAAAACACACAAACATTTAATTGTAGATGCCATGATTGTGTTTAACACCCCTTGAAATTGCTTAAACTATGGATAATTGTTGTTCCTAGTGCTCATCGTCCCTGTTTTTAAAACAGGTGCGATGAGCCAGAATCCACGATTCTAAAATTTTGAGCTCTTCATGACCGTTTGGTTTACAGTCGCGATGAGCTTATTTTCTCACCGTTGGAAATTCCAGCTCTTGTGGTCCCGATCTAGGAACCCACAACGACCATCGCGGAGATTTCCATCCAAAAATTCCTCCTAAATTACAGATAGAATCATAAAAAACAAGATATATTCTATCTAAAAATGCAAGAAAAATATGTGGTGCCTAACTGGAATAGACGAATTCGCAAACAAGCTCCTGAATCTCCTCCAATCGATTGCCGAAAATCGCAAGTGCATGAGGGTAAAATTTCTTCACTCCAAGGTAAAAGTAAAAAGTGAATTGTTTTTTACCAATTGGCCCTTTTATAAGCTCTTTTTGGAAAATTAGGGTTTTAGGTTAGGGTTTTAGGTCTATTTTTTAAATATTTTATGTGTATTTACATCAAAAATAGATCTTACACTTGCTTTTTGTGCAACAACAGGTTCCAAATACTTTGGTGATGATGATTTATGAGTTGTATTTTATACTTTTTCCAACTCGGTAAAAATACGAAAAATTCACTTTTGGACTCATCTTTAAGCTCTTTTCTGACTCTTGAAATATGAAAAGATTGTCGAGTTCTTGTTGCTTTGAACTCGTTAACAACTACGAAGCGTCATCTACCCAATATAATTTTATCCCTTTTACAGAGTGGGATAGATCATTTACGAAAAAGGTATACGTTGATCTATCATGGTCAATAGGTTCCCTTGGGTATTATTTTCTACCTTTTCAGATTTGAGGGACAAATTTACGAAAAGGGACCTTTGGAGTTTGCTTTTATGTGTCTTTTTCAAACTCTCTAAATATGAAAAAGACTTCGAGTTTTACCTATTTCAGACTCGTTAAACCCTAACGCCATTGGACTTGTCATCATGAGGAGACTGAGATTCTCCTTCCTAGGGCTCGTTAAAATTTACTAGGTCGGATTTGTCTGAAGGACAAACTTATATTACAAGCATATGCTATCCCCTTCAAGCTTGTGTTTCAAAAATAATTGGGGTACTCACCAGAAATGGTGGGGGAAAGTTGGAAGTATTCTATTGGTTGTATTAATTATTAGGGAAGCTTGTTGCTCCTGAACATCGACACTCTTTCTGCTTTGTGTCGGGTTGAGTTATCCTCAATCTATCATTGGCCTTCAAGGTTTTGGGTTATCCATTTTTCCTCATTCCATTTGCTCCTTGCTACATTAGCATGACCTTTGATCCCTTGGTACCAAAATGCTGCCAAACTCTAGAGTCGTGTCGCCGATATGTTCAAGGGCTTAATCCTTCTGCAGTTTGTATCCTTACACACCTTTCTCATATTCTCTATCTCATCCACATTCATCTTGTTCCTTTGTCTCGTGTCGATGATGTGGGAAACATTATGGCCCTCCTTCGACTGATTGCTTCTTGTCGACTTCAGCTCATTATCCGGGAAGTTGATCTAAAGACTCCTTTCTAGTACCTTGGAGCTTGCATGCCTTAATGACAAGTTCTTCACATTCAATGATGAGCTTTCATTATTGGCCTTCGATCGGGTGATTTCACAAGTGTTCGACTTCAGATCATTCTTCACACTTCGTGGATTGTACTAGTAGTACCTTAAGAACCATTGACATTACTAGTGGTCTCTCTCGCGCTTGTTAACTGTCTACATCATTGACCGGTAATCAAGCGATTTTCTAGTATGCTTGACATCAGCACATCTATTTGCATATTAGAATTTGTACCTTGATCAAGTTGGGATTCAAGACCCTGGGCTCAGATTACACACGTCCAAGTTGCACAGATTGGTTCATGATTGAATACATGACTCTTTTGATTGGATGGCTACGACCATACCTGAGTCTTTTATATGGTCCTTCTAATTCGATGGCTATGACCATACCTGAGTCTTTTATATGATCCTTCTGATTGGATGGCTGCATCCATACCACAAATCATTTATGTTTATCTTATGGATGGCTACACCCATGCCTTATGCACATGTATTTCCTTTCACTATGTACTCATGTATCAGAGATATTAGTTGTACTTGCGTTTCCAAGTTCTCCACAATGGTGTTCTATTTCAGTTATGGATTCGTAAAGCATTTCACCTCTCCCACTCTCTCAGCCTTCATGCTTTAGGGGGCATTTGTGACACAATATTTTTTCACGGACCGCGCATTCCCTGTGCTCGGACACTACTAGTCCATGTTATTGACATCTGCTTTGTGTCATGTTGCAAAATATGTGTCAGTGTCTTCCTTGTCATCTCAGGAAGAATACCTAAGTTCATTACTCTGGAAGCAAACCCTTTTTTACCTATGTTTTTGGGTTGTCGCGGGTCATCAGTTATACCACCCACGAAGATGGCCAAGATTGAACTAAGCCTAGTGACTTCGTCACTCTGTCTCTGTGTTTTAGTCGTGACGATCTACTTTTGGCGAGTTTGTTTTAACAAATTATTAATGAGCGGTCCTGGGGTTAGTTGTTGGATCGGATGAGCTCAGCTGCCTCCTTTGGGATGTTGTTCCGCCCTTTGTGCAACCTCCTAAAGGGATAAGCTCTTTATCTCATCTCTTATGGAGGCTACTCCTCTTATAAATATCTCCTTCATGGCTGAGTTCAAGCTAGTAGTGAAGAATTAGTGGCAAGTGGAATTTGAAGTTGGTAGCTTTTAGAGTTTGGAAGTAGCCTCTTATGTAACTTAGCCTAGGATGGTTTTGAGTGAAGTTGGCTTGATTGTATGAGTGTCCTAGCATCATAATTTTTCCTTTTGGGTAGGAGAGAGAGTTATTCATCCTCTTGGGAGACACTTCATAAGTGAATGCTTGCGGAGACATGCTGACAAGACCCTTCAAGGAGATCTACAACATCAAGGCATGGTTGTAAGTTTTACTTCAGTTCATATTCATACAAATCAATGGTTTGTTTCCTATATCTTATGTCAAATTTCATATTTATAGCTTGAAGTTCCTTGACTCTTTAAGTAGATAGTTTTTGTCGTATTCTATTATGTTCGTTGACATTCTCTGTATGTTGTTTTCAGGTACAAAAGTGATTAGAAGAACAAGAGTTGGAGAAACACAACGAGAACTTCATCAAACGAGGATTTGAAGGTAGGCCTTCATGACATCAACTATCTAAGGAAATTTGCTTTGGTATTGTCTTTGTTGTGACTAGACCCACTCTAGGGCTAGAAGGGTTGCCTCTGTCTACAGAGGGAACTTACCTGCATCACACCCTCATGCCTTTTTTATGTGAAAATTGGAGTGTTTCAACCCCTATCATACCACCTTACAAACACTCCTCTATTTAATATGTCCTAGGCACTGGTCTACAATCAACCCATAGGTTGTCTCTAGGGAGCTTTCCTTGCCTCCTATTGCACGTGTGCTATAGGTGCAATATTTAGCCACAACATTGACAATGGAAGCATTACATTCTGGGGAAGGAAACATTCATCCACACAAACCACCAACCCTTGTAGTTCATACAAACAAAAGGAAAGTTGAAAAATGATTGCCATCATAAATGGTCCACATATATGAAACATTTTCATTTGAACATTAAGTACAAGAAGTGAAGCACCAATAATGTTAGAGACTACCTCAACCAACTGTCGGTTATGGTGTTGACCATTGTGCTCAACTCTTGTGGACACGAGACATCGGGATGGTTGCATCTTTACAAGAGTGATCCAAAATTCAGCACCACATACCAAATGCTCCTGAAAGGTAAGAAAGTCTCAAATTTTCACGTCCAGGACACACTATTATGCCACCTGGGACACCTTTTTGTTCCTTCAAGTGAGCATGCCAAGATGATTTGGGAGGTACATTATAGTTGGGTCGCTGGAAATTTTTGGGTAGAAAAGATAGTGGCAGTGTTTCAGAAGTATTTTTATTGGTCAAACCTTCAATAGGATGTTGGGAAGTATATCAAATCTCATCCAAACCTACAATCAAGAAGCAAGGCATGTATACTCCATTCCCAACTCTTCGCTGACCTTGGTACATAAACTACATGGATTACAAGTTGGGCCTTCCATCTAAGAAGCATGGAAATGACTGTGTTTTTGTGGTCATCGACAAATTCTCTAAGATGGTCATTCTGGTAGCTTGCAAGAAGAGTATCACAAGAGAAGCCACTACCAAATTATTCTAAGTATGGGTGTTGGGCGCAGGATCCCCCAAGGCAAGTTTTGGGGATTAAAGCCCAAATTTTGACCAAATCCGATGTAAAGACTTTGTGTTTTGTGGGCGTGGAGCACAAAGGTTGTAAATGAGTCATAAGGTTTTCCGCCCTCATTTTTGTAATGTAATGTCAGCTTTAGAGATCTACCCATGGTTCGTGAACCATGGGATTGTATAAATAGAGCGAGGCTCTAAGTTGTAATTAAGTAAGAGAAGTGAAAGAAATAGATGGAGAATTAAGTCTTATCTAAGTGTAGAGTCTTGTCTTTGGGTCGTAGAGTAGGAGAAGGCTCTACAGCTGAGTACGTAGAGGCCTAGTAGTCCACAAATGAGTGCGCGGACCCCTACAGTTGAGTATGCAGGGTGAGTCGAGTCTGTAACCGTTGGAGAAGTAATAAAAAGAAGTTTCATATCATTTACGTGTATCTTTTTCATGTTTTTTGCATTGAATGTATTGGGTATAAATTGCATTTATGTTGTTTATAAGATGTGCAAACTTATATGATTATGTTGATTAAGTGAATATAAGATAAGGTATCGGTTTACGCGAAGGTAACTAACAGTTATAAGAAGATAAGTAAGATCTGTGGTGTAACTTGGGGAAATAGCGCAGATTGATGCTTTAGCAGCACGAAAGAACCTCAACCCCTGGTGAGGGCTACACGAAGGTGATCATAAAAAATCGTGAAGGCCTCACAGGTGAAGATAGTGCATGAAGTAACATGCACAAAGCTATTCATAGTTGGACTAAACCGACCCCTCAAACATCTCAAAGGTGCAGAAACTTGGTTCCAGCATCCCCCCATATTGCTTCGAGTAAGACCTCAGTCTGTGCTCCGCGGGCTGTTGCCGAAAGGAGTAGTAGTGTAGGGATTTGTTTGGCTAATTAACTCCAAACCTAGGTCATGCCCCCTCAAGCCAACAAATGGTTCCATTGTCAGGACCAGAATCTACATAGAGATATCTGATGTTGTATCATTGGAATCCAACTAAGAAGGAAATTAAAGGATGGTTGGACAAGAGAATTCACAATTTCACGACGCAGGAGAACAGGAATCCGCGACTGACAAAAGAAGAGTGGTTAAACTACTACCTCTACACATAGATCCATGAAATCTTTTTCGCATATTTCCCTACTGAGTTGTATGAGTGGATCGCGAAGCTAGCAGATAACCAAGAAAGGTGGAAATCGAAAATCCTATTGTGTGGACCCTAGGGTTGGTGCGCAAATTGGAAGCATTGAAGGATAAGATCACATGTGTTGTTGATCACTGGCTTGATCGGATTATAGGAGGAAGATTACTAAGTTCGCGGTAGATGCTTCAGTCAACTATAGCGAAGCGGAGTGATGCTTTCTCGAAGGACCACGAGGTAAGTATGTAAATTCTATGAACACTTGGATTAAAATGCTATTGTGTGAAAAGAGGTTTATGTAATTACCTTGATGTCTGGAGCCACGCGAAGCGGAAAAACCTACAAAAACAAAGGAATTAAGGGACCAGAGAATATCCCTTTAATTTCACCTCCAGGAAGGGATGAGGAAGAGCTCGTGAAGGTCTCGCCACGAAGTGTGATCCATTTGATAAGGCCAAGGATTCCACACATACCACCCCCACCCACACCGCCACCAATTTCACCACCTTCACCTCCATCTTTGCCCATACCACCTCCTCCACCACCGTGAGTCAATATGGAAAGTAGGATAAAGTTTCCTGTGTTCAAGGGAGTAAGAAATGAAGATCCATACCAGTTTTGGTTCATGATAAGAGTTGTATGGGAAGCACAGGGAATTACAGATGATAATATAAAGAAAGTGACGTTGGTCAATGCTCTGCAGGATCATGCCCTGACCTGGTATATTAAGCATTCTAATGACAATCCTGTTAGCACCTAAATCTACCTTAAGCTGAAGGAGGGAAAAATTTAGGGTAACCACAAACCACGCTCAGTCTGGTAGCTAGCCCTACCAAAACAGGAGAGGGCTCTCTCCGAGTCACGCTCAGTGAATAGATAAACAATATGGTCTGAGATGACTTGCAATGTATATTGATTTTAGGCTAGGTAAATAAATGTGGAAACAAGAAGCAATTCTTGATAAATGACTGCGTTTCTGGGATGTATGGGACCAACGAACAACAATGAGCAAAGAATTTAACACAAAGGCACAGATTACTTCGTGAGGCAAGACAGGCGGAAATTCTAGTAATTAAATTTGGAATAATGCAAGATGGAAAGATTGTTTAGGAGGGTGAAAAGGGCATAAACACGTGAATCCTTTTCAACAGAAGAAGAACACATAACGTGAAACTTTCCCACAGGTAGAGCAATAAACATGAATTCTACCTTATCTTACTTAGAAAATTTCACCAGAAATGAATATGAATGAACTATGAAACATAACGAAATACATATGAAACATAAAGAGAACACATTTTCTACACTCACACCACTTGAATCTCCTGAACCAGAGCCGCTGCCTTTCATTAATTCTCTATCAAAATATACAATGAAGAACTGAGTTTCTCTCCCACAGTCTCCCAGAAATTACAACCAACCTTTTGCAAATGGTTTTCATACAATAAATAGACTATGCCATTGGGAAATAGAACAACCCACAGCTGGGGAGTTTTTCAAATCATTACAAAATGGAGATGGAAAGCCAACCATTAGTGACAAGTGCAGCGTTACAAAAATGACAAATTTCTTGGGTGACCGCTCGCCTTCCTTTGCCACTTGGATAGAAGCCAACCTTTAGTGAAAATATTATTTAAAATTTGCCTTAGGTGATGAAAAAGTGTAGTGTAAATGAGCAGGCCCACTTGGAGAAAGTCGCGAATCAAAATTTCACGGAGTGGAAGTGAATTTGGCCTTTTGGTCTATATGCGTCGCGCCCAAATCTATATGCGTCGCGCCACTTTGGAGGCAATTTTTAGGTACCTAATGAAGTCCAAATTGTGCCCAAGTGTGCTTGTTAGAAAGCCCTGCCTGTTGAATTTCCAACCCAAGTGTAATTTCTGAATGTGGTGCTCATTTTCCCCTCCAAAACTTCATTCTCCCAAGACTGTTTCCTGTGTATCAAAATAGGGGCAAAGAGGTCATTTTTTGAGTGTTTTTGACCTCTTGGGGACTCAAAACTTGCCCAAAATTCTTGGCCATGCAACAGAGGTCATGATTTTTCATGATGAATCCAAAAATTCAAACCATTCTTGATTTGGAGCTCTCAATCCTAATCACCGCGCCAATGGCACAGTGCACAGGGAGAAAAGCCCTGTTTTGTGCACAAACTTTGTTAAATGACCAAAAATGCCCCAAAAATGCTCCAAATTTCTTGGCCTCCAACCCAACTGGAATTTTTCAATTTGGAGTTCATTTTCCCTATCAAAAATCAAATCTCCCAAGACTGTTCAAAATGTGCCCAATGAGGTTGCCTCAAGGCAGAGTGTTGTTGCAGTCAACTTTTGAAGGTGTTCCTCAACTCTAAATTGAGCTCATGATAGCTCATTGGAAATATATTTGGGTCTAGTTGTCATTTTACTCATCAAGAAAGTCATTTGACTAACCAAGCTAGGAGAAAACTTGATTTTCCCAAAGTCACTTTAGAGGTGCATCAATTCTCCCGAGGAAATTATATTTTTGACATTTCTCTAAAACCATGCCACCTGTGTAAAAAGTGAAGTAGGTTTTTCTTCCTTGGCCTATTTTAGACAAAACCCTCTCTCAGCCAAAATTCATCTTTTCTTGCTCAGAAACATCATTTGAGTGAATTATTGAGCCTTCCTCTGGCCTGCAAGTATTATTTGAGAACAACAATTTGCAAACCCTAGACCTAATGACTGAAATGACTCTTGTACATTAAAATATCAAACATTGACTGTCATGGACTTTAATAAACATTGATGAAAAGACCTAAGCTAGCAGGTGCAAGACATGAGGGGAATGAACTAACAAGACCCTTCCATCAGATTATGGCATGCTTCTAGCAGAATGTAGCTGAGTGAATGGAGCGAGACACCTAAAAATGAGATGCAGAAAGAGTTTTGATCTCTGACGGAGGACTGACAAGACCGACTCTAACAAATCCGAATGTTGGAATCCCGGATATCCAAATTGTGCTAAACAAGGAATTTAGCAGGCCAAAGTCAGAAGTGCAGTCGATCATTGGATTCAAAGAGATCACAATGCTACTAGGCGAGACTCCTTGGGAGTTGGATCAGCGGCTGAACTGCATGATTCGCTAAGCTAATATGAATATGATGGATGGACAACATCGCAAATGGTTTGTAGCATCGCTAATGCCACATCTGAAGAGTGCACTATCACAACAAAGGTTAACAACTTAGGCAGAGGCCTTAGAGATCATGATGAGGCTACACGAAACCCCAACATAGGATCCTAACTTGGGAGTTCAACAGATCCATGCGCAGTTGAAAAACTTATGACTTGAGATGCAAAGTCGGTAAAATGAAAGGGTCAGGGTCATGATAAGGACCATTGCCCTCTGTTTGCAAATTACCTCAAGGGAGGAGGACTGATGCTGTTAAGGCTGAAAGCGCAAGTAAGACCTAGTGTGGCACCTGGTCTATGGTGCATGATTTTTCAAATAGGAGGAAAGCATGCTACGGACAACTACCATTTGTTACAGAAGTACACGCAGAATTTGCAACAGTTTTTCTGTAATTTTTGTAGATCGATTGGACACGATGAGCGCACTTGTAGAAGCTATAAGTTGATGATGGATAGAATTACCACCTATAGAGTTCAGCCTGAAACGTGGCCCCTAGACCCGAATGCAGGAGTGGTGCGAACTGGATTTCAGGGGCATGGACGAGGTCGAGGTGGAGGAGGACCTAGATGAGGTTGCGGGCAGCTGATATGATACAATTGGGAGGGCCAGGACATTATGCCTGTGATTGTACGAACCCAACGCATCCATCATGTTTGTATTGTACCTTGGTTGATCATGAGATGGAATATTGTCCTACATTGATAGCTAGGATATGCGACAAGGGAGTGCTACCACCTCCCCCAACTCAGAACCTGCAGATGATGAGGTCTGAACCACACGAGGAAGATCCAAATGTGAACATTGTGCTCTGAAGTGGAATCACAATGGGAGATGATAAAGGCAAACAACCCTAAGATAGTACTTGGGTTCATAAGGCTCTGAAAAAAGAAGCAGAGTTTGATTTGGAGCGCGCTAAGGAAACCTTCATGGAAGCTATGAAGAGCTTCGTTGATGCCTCCACTTCATAAAGCAAATATAGACCAAATCCGGAATCGGACCCATCTATGCTTATGACGTTCCTAACATACATGAAGCTATGCACAATAGTAAGGTTGTAAAAGGATTGCAGGAAATCATTAACAGATGCGCTAGGACCGCGCTAGGAGAACCACGCATAATCTGAAAGATTGGAAAACACAAGACTAGGACAGGGAGAGAAATGAGGCTAACCGCTCATATTAGAGAATATGAGATGGACCAAGTAATTCTGGATATAGGATCAGACACGAATGTTCTGCCGAAGCAGACATGGGAGCACATGGGGTGGCCTATGCTGCAATGGTCTCTTATTCAACTGTGAATGGAAAACCAACATAAGATAATACCCATGGGGTGATTGCAGGGAATCACTGTGGATATTGAGGGAGTGAGTGCGCTAGAAAACTTTGAAGTGATAGAGATTATTGATGACAGTAATCCCTACCTTGTACTCTTAGGAATTGATTGGGCCACTGACATGAACGGGGTGATTGATCTGAAGAAGTGCAAGATGATTTTTGAGAAGATTTCTCTGTGCGTAGTTATACTCTTAGACCCTTCTAAGGGATCATGCTACACAGAGCCAGCGCATGACTATGAAACCGATGACAATTTGGACTGCATCTACGAGATAACTACACGAGAGTAAGACTGGTTAAATCCCATCATGGATGGATGCATCTCATGGGAGCGCGAAATTTCCTATATGTCGGATTCTGATGAGGAGATAGAGCGATGGCAGAAGTGGTTACACGAGGTAACCACGTTGAACTGTAATATGATGACAAGATCATTGCATTGTGTATCGACATAAGTGAGGGATTTGTCTACTTATGATGGGTTAAGTGAGGTAGATACTTTCCTAGATAAGTTTGAAAGGGAGGTGCCAGAAAAGCAACGTTTTCAGGCCTTGAATTGGGTACTGCGTGCTACACCCGCAAAGTGGTGGGGTACGCACAAAGTGAGCTTTGAGGACTCGCATGAATGTAGGAGAATGATGTGCACACAGTTTGGGAAGCCTAAGATGCAACTAGCAGACAAGTATGATGGACAGGATGATCTGCACGCACACCTAGCCAAGTGGAAAAAGGTCTATGGAGAAAAGACACAACCTGATTGGGTGCACTTGTTCTGTCATACCCTAGATGTTATACCCATGAATTGGTATATAGAGACAGAGCTCCGCCATGGGACAACTGAATGGGATATCCTACATGAAGGGTTCATGATGACCTTTATTTTTTAGGATAGATGGTGGGACAACATTGATGAAGCTCTACAAGAGGATACCACAGGAGCCAGTAGAATTGATTCAGCTTGAATGGGCTACTTAGCTGAGCTACAAGCTGGAATGTTATAATTTAAGTGTTGAAGAAGAAGACGAAGATCCACAAAAAATTAACATTCCAGAAACAAAAGGCCATCACGAGGTTCAGGGACCACAGATTGAGAACCCTGACATCACAATGCCAATAAAACCAAAGCGGGTGAACATTGGTACAGAGGCCAAACCTAAGTTTGCAATGCTCGATGACTACTGGGACGACATGACGGTGGATAAAGTCACTGAGTTACTCCGCGAGTACCAGGACTTATTCCTGACCAAGTTTATAGATTTAAAGGGAATCATCAAAGATTTAGGAATGATGAGGATCATGTTAAAACCTGATGTGAAGCGAGTTAAGCAAAGGCCTTACCGCTTAAATCCGAAATACAAGGAGAAGGTCTGTATAGAACTAGACAAAATGCTCACAACAGTAATCGTTGAGCCGGTGGAAGAATATGATTTGGTAAGTCCAATGGTGGTGCAGGAAAAGAAGTAGAAGGACGAGATAATAATATGTGTGGATCTCAGAAAATTGAATGACACTTGTGTGCGCGATCCATTCCCAACTCCATTAACAAATGAGGTGTTGGACAATGTCGGTGGGCAGGAAGCATATTATTTCATTGACATATTCTCAAGGTACCACCAGATCAACATCGCGCCAGAAGATAGGAGCAAGACGACTTTCACGACTGAGTGGGGCTGCTTTCAATACACTGTCATGCCATTTGGGTTAAATAACACGTCGGCCATCTTTTCACGTGTGGTTGTTGCAACATTTAAGGAATATATTCACAAGTTATTGGAAGTTTATTTTGATGAATGGACTGTATTTGGGTTGGTTAAGCACCATGTAGTGAGCTTATGCTTGATGTTGGATACCTATTGAAGATACCAAATCATGCTTAACCTCAAGAAGTGTACTTTCCTTGTTCCTTTCGGGAACCTGTTGGGACAAGTGGTTTGCAGACAAGGACTGATGGTAGATCTAATGAGGATTGTGGTGATTCTAAATTTGGAAGCACCACAAAGTTTGAAACAGCTACACGTTACCCTGGGACATACGGGGTACTATAAGAAGTTCCTCAAAAGCTATGCCCAGATCACTACGTTGATGGAAAAGCTGTTGGAAAAAGATGTCACGTTCTGCTGGAATGATGACTGTAAGAAAAGCCTGGATGTATTGAAAGAAAAGATGGTCACTGCACCGATCTTAGTCTTCTTGAACTGGGATAAGGAGTTTCATGTCCATGTTGATGCATCATGTATAGTGCTTGGAGCGGTACTAACGCAGGATGATGGAGAGGGTTTGGACCACCCTATCGCGTTTGCGAATCATAGATTATCTAAAGCAGAAAAGAACTATTCCACCACTAAATGCGAGGGAATAGCTATGGTGTATGTGCTCTAGAAATATCGACACTACTTGCTAGGGGGACACTTCAAAATGTATACAGATCATTCCGCACTAAAATACTTGGTCGATAAGCCTATGTTGGGGGGTCGCATATGCAGATGGATTTTATTGTTCCAAGAATATAATTTTGAAGTTGTTGTGAAACCTGGACGATTGAATGTAGGACCGAATCACCTATCGTGCATTGAGACAGAAGAGGAACCTACTAGTCTAGAGGAAGGATTACCTAACGCACAAATCTTTGTTGTGCACGTAGCAAATGGACATTTTGAAGATATAATCCACTTTATTATGATTGGAACTACACCGAAAGAGTACTCCGTCCAGTAGAAGAAGGAACCAGTGGTGCACATGGCAGATTTCAGTCATTGCAGGGCACCTATATAAGATGGGCAATGATGAGATACTGTGAAGGTATGTACCTGAATTTGAAAGAAGCCATATCCTCATGGATGTGCATGGGGGCAATACAGGAGGACATTATGTAGGGAGAGAAACCGCACAGAAGATACTTTATGCAGGGATGTGGTGGCCAACCCTTCATCAAGATTCAAAAGCACATTACAAGGCTTGTGACGTATGTCAAAGAATAGGTAAACCATCATGAAGGGACGAGATGCCTTTGAATCCACAAATGATGCTACATCCCTTTGAAAATTAGGTGATCAACTTCATAGGACCTATCAAACCTCAAGGAAAAATGGGCACGAGATATATTATCACTACGACAGAGTACCTGGCTCGTTGGGCAGAAGCACATCCAGTAAAAGATTGCATGGCTACCACGGTTGCAAATTTTTTGTTTGAACACATATTGAAAGGATTTGGATGTCCAAATATCTTGATGATCGACCGCAATACACATTTCCTGAACGAGATGATCATCGCGCTGACAGAAGAGTTTCAAGTGTATCATCAAAAAAGCACACTGTATCACCCACAAGCCAACGGGATAGTAGAAGCATTTAGAAGCATTTAACAAAGTACTGAAGACTATGTTGACCAAAGTATGTAACACACAATGAAGTGATTGGGACCTGTGTGTACCTGCAATATTATGGGCTTATAGGACGACATGCAAGAAACTAATGGGACAGATACCTTTCCAACTGTTCTATGGAGTGGAAGTCATAATGTTGATGGAATACATCGTGCCTAGTCTATGCATAGTAGCACTCACATGTATGATAGACCGCAGAGCCCTGGAGGAAAGACTCACGTAGTTGGAAGAACTCGAGGAAGAATGATTTATGGCTGGCTTTCACCAAGAGGTACAAAAGCAGTGCAAAAAGGCCTAGCACAATCTGCATATTAAGTTGTGCGCCTTCAAGGTGAATGATTTGGTGTTACTCTATGATAGTAAGTTTGATAAATTCCAGGGAAAATTTAGAATGCATTGGCTAGGACCGTATGTTATTAAGGAGGTCATAGACAGAGGCGCGGTGCAGTTGGTAAAGTTAAATGGAGAACCTTTCCTAGGAAGAGTGAATGGCAGTCAGTTGAAGCCATACACGGGTGGCCCAACTATCTGACTAGCCCATCGAAGCACAGTCTTAGCACTCCAAATAGCTGAAAGGAGGCGCAAGACTATAAATAGATGCAGGGAATCAATTCAGATACAACAATCTCTAAACAATGCGTGCAGGAGGTACAACAGGTAGTTGCTCAGTGCATTGTCAATCTTGCAGCAGTTTGGATAGAGTTGGGAGGTCTCCATGCAAAGATCTCCGCACCGACAGAGTGACTCAAGGGCGAGTCACAATTTTTGTGTTGGGGGCCTGTTGGGTGCGGGATCCCCCAAGGCAAGTTTTGGGGCTTAAAGCTCAAATTTTGACCAAATCTGATGTAAAGACTCTCCATATTGTGGGCATAGAATACAAAGATTGTAAATGAATCATAGGGTTGTCCTCCCTCATTTTTGTAATGTAATGTCGACTTTAGAGATCTACCCATGGTTCGCGGACCATGGGATTGTATAAATAGAGTGAGGCTCTAAGTTGTAATTAAGTAAGAGAAGTGAAATCAATAGATGGAGAATTAAGTCTTATCTAAGTTCAGAGTCAAGTCTTTGGGTTGTAGAGTAGGAGAAGGCTCCGCCACTGAGTGTGTAGAGGCCTAGTAGTCCACAGCTAAGTGCATGGACCCCTACAGCTGAGTGCGTAGGGTGAGTCGAGTCTATAACTATTGGAGAAGTAATAAAAATAATTTTCATATCATTTATGTGTATCTTTTTCTTGTTTTGTGCATTGAATGTATTGGGTATAAATTTCATATATGTTGTTTATAAGATGCACAAAATTATATGATTATGTTTATTAAGTGAATATAAGATAAGGTATCGGTTTACGTAAAGGTAACTAATATTTATAAGAAGATAAGTAAGATATGTGGTGTAATGTGGGGAAACAGCGCAGATCGTTGCTTTAGTAGCGCAAAAGCACATCTGCCCCTCGTTAGGGTTGCGTGAAGGAGATTATAACAGATTGCAAAGGCCTCGTAGGTCAAGATAGTGCACGAAGTAACCTGCGTGAAGAAATTCATAGTTGCACTAAACTGACCCCTCAGACATCTCAAGGGTGCAGAAACTTGGTTCTAGCATCCCCCCATACTGCTTCAGGCGAGATCTCAGTCCGCGCTCCGCGGGCTATTACTGGAAGGGCCAGTAGTGTAGGGATTTGTTTGACTAATTAACTCTAAACCTGGGTTAGGCCCGCTCAAGCCAACAATTGGTACACTTTGGGATCCCATGGTTCATTATGTGAGATCGAGATAACTAGTTCTTAAGTGCATTATGGTCAAGCCTTTAGTTATTGTTGGATACCAAGTTCACTAAGTCCATAGCCTTCCACCCCCAAATTGATGGCCAAATAGAGGTCATCAATAGGATAATCATGCACATCCTTTGCATGTACAACTCTAAGCACCCATGCACATGGGATGAGAGGCTCCCCTATGTCCAACACAGCTACAACAAGGCTCTCCACAGTTCAACTAGCCACAACTCCTTTCAGGGGGGATTGGGGTTCCAACTAATACGTGCCATTGATGTTCACATACCATTTGCAACTACTCAAGCAGATTCATCTCATGTCTGGTTCGAAGCTAACTGGGCTAAAAAATTCATTGAGCACATCTAGAACATCTAGCAACATGTCCATGATATATTGGACAGATAAAATGTTAAGGAAAAAAAGTGTTATGATCAACATCGCATGCCACACAAGTTCTAGGTGCGCGACAAAGCTTGGTTACATTTGTAGAATGAGTGCCTCATTAGGGCCCACCATAAGCTTTGATCACTCCCATATGGGCCTTACACCAACACTAAGGAAGTAGGGGACAATTCTTTCAATCTCATCATTCCATCGTTCCTTGGCCTGCGCCTAGTATTTAATGTGGATCGGTTGTGGCCATACTTTCCCCCATTGTTGGACACATCTAATGTTGCTGAGTAGCTAACACCAACAGAGATCAACCCAAGGTGTATCAAATAGGCCACAAATGATAGGATCATGGACACACAGATCAAGAATTCTCACCAACGGAGGATCCAGTTATATCAAATTGTCAAAGCAGGCCAACTCCTTCACTAGGGATCAAGTCCAAGAGAAATTTTCTCACCTCATTGGTGCTTTGAATGCAATGGAGACCATTGCTTCCTAAGGGGGGAGGACTGATCCAAGTGGATATTGGTGGCCACCCTCCTTTTCCACCTATACCCCCAATCAATTTTATCATCTTCCTTGATTATAGTAGCATATACTATTCTTAGCATTTTTTTGGGTCTTGATCTTCTGGAGCAGTTTTGACCCCCTAAACAACGTTTTTTTGAGGTTCGTAATAGGCCCATGGCTATAGGCAAGGGCATATTGTGAATCATGTAATACTCAAATATACCTTTCTAATGAGGTATCATACATGAAAAATGGAGACCATATGAACAAGTTATGACCCCGAGAAGTTGGCTACCTAACTAACCCTAACACCCCCCACATACTCTCGGTGTTCCATTTCTTAGGGTTAGGGTTTTGGTTGTTTAGGGTTTCCCTTTTTTATTCAATATTAAAAATGCCCTTGAGCCTCATTGTAACATATTTCATAGGCATGTAGCCACCACATCTCTTCTTAGAGATAAGCTACCATCACCTGAGCTAACTTATTTCCATTCTATATGTAAGCATTTTTCAGTTGTTTGATATTAATGAAATTGTTATCACCCTAAAATCTTAGTCTCTAAGCTTTGGAAAGTTACCTTGTTTCTAGTCATAGTCTTATAAGTTTTGAGTCATCTCATCACAATTAGTGTCATTCTCATTTAAAAACACTTCTTCTAGTCATGGTGTTAAAGGGTCTTTAGGTCATTTCATGCTTTAAGGGTTAGGTCATAAGGTTAGAAGTCTTTTAAGGTCATATCTCTTTTCCAAATAAAGTTTCACAGCCTCATTCCATGTTCTAGAAGCCTTACCAGGTGTTTAGAAGTCATATCTCACATCATTTTGGATAAATTTTGAAACTAGCTACGAAATCACTGAACTAGGATTTTTCATAGCGCGCTACGAAATCCCTGAAAAAGCCTATTTCAGCATAAAAAACTCTGATTTTTGCGTTTACTAGTCAACTTCCAGAAGGGGTTTTGACCAGATGAGAACTCAATTTTGAAAAATGAAAGCGGCTTTTCTTCCTAACATACCAAAATACAAAAACCTCTTTCCTTTTCTTCAAATTCGTTCTGAGGTGGGACGAATTTATAGTTAAACTTTCACTACGAAACTTCTGAAAGTCAAGCTTGGTCTTTTGGTTTTAGAAGTCTTTTTGAAGATCCGTTTCTAGTCACATGAAAAGGTATTTTGGAATTTTGAAGGAGGTTTCTCTTCATCAACACTCTTGATACAATAACCTATCTCACTTTCTTCATAAGTGTTTTTCGTTGGGAGATAATAAGCTTTCTTTGAAACCCAAAATTCAGAGAATGGATTTTTCCTGTTTGACACGTGTTTTTCAAGGATAGATTCTGGACAGCTGGAGAAGTGTTTTAAAAAACCAAGAGAGTTTTTTGTTCTAGACATTATGGAATAATAAAATCTCTGTCAGTTTCACAAAATGTGTCATTGATAAGGAGATAAAGGCTCTGTCCCACGTGCCAACTTTCAAGGATCCTAAACCTAAAAAAGGGAAACATGTTCCCTAATTTCTAGGGTTTGTCATCAGCAGTCAGGTGACAACGTGGGAGGCTTAATCAAATTCGACTTTAGGAGGTTGCAGCTATCAAATAATTCATTTAATGTTTAGTTAAGGTGGTTTAATCATAATAAGGAGTTACACTCCTAGTTGTATTAGGTCTTTAGGACTGCTAGTTAGCTATCAAATGCATTTAAAAGTTTGTTTTATGGTTAGAATAGGTGTCACTGATGGAAAATTCGAATTCCCCTCATGCTGGAGGAGGAATCTAATTCATGTAATGAACTCTATATATTGGAGAAGATTTAATGCACAAAAGGTTGGAATTTTTTGTAAAGAACTCTCATATGGTGCTTTTGTGTAAGACTCTGTTTTAAGGAATACAATATTTGGCTTTGCTTCTCAAGATTCAAAAGGAATTCAATGTTAAAAATGTCTTATGGTTCTCCTCTTCTCATTACTTACAGTGGTATGAATGTATGATTACTTAGAATTCATTGGTTATGCTCTAACTTCCTTCATACATTTGTGGACTGTGTTTTCCTTTATGCTACTGATGGTCTCTCTATATGTTGAATTCTAGATGCCCTGACTTCCATGTAAAGCTAATATTATTGTCATACTGAAGCATTTCTTGACTCCATAAGTCCAATTGTTATTTACTAATTGTGCTCAACCATTCATATTTCCTCACTTATTTCATAGAGTTAGCCATCTAATTCATTATCAAAATCTTTAACCTAGTGAGAGAGCCCTCTCAGGTTGAGGAGGCTAAGCCTCAGCCAAAATTTGGTTTGAAATAGTTACCCAAAGTCTTCCTAATCAGCAGCCTATCAGGTCAATGTTTTGTGATAACATTTTGTAACTCCTTGCATCAGCTTCATCAATGAATGAACATGATAGTGAGGAAAATTACATTGTCTATGGAAATCATGCAGAAAGGCAGTTGGATAGCACATCAAAGGAATTTTATGTGGCTGAGGATCAGTTGTCTGAAGAGATAGAAGGTTATGATGATTATCAAACTAACCATGTTCTGTTTGACCCTATAAATGAATACATGGAAAATTTTTGCACGTTAGTATTTCATTTTCATTTGCTTTATGAAGATTAGGTACATTATGAGTTGATTTGGTCATCTCACTACCATGGTTATTTTGAGGTAGAATGCAGTCAAGAGCCTCCAATATCAGAAAGGACAATTGATTGGCTTTATTGGAAATATCATGTTGTTTGACCTAAAGTGGAAATTGCAGCTAGTAGGTAGGTAGGAAAATGAAAATAAGCTCAAGGTTGATTGAGCATTTTTCAGTAGATGTAAATTTATTTCTCCAATAGTGATCATCAAGCTTAAGCCCGAGGTGAAGGCCCAAGAAGCTTAAAGGGGATGCTTGTCAAATAAATTTATGTTTATCATAAGAGGATGAAGCACTGGACCTATGAGTTCTTATTGTACCACAAGGGCACACTATCCCAAGTGGAGCCACTGTTATCACTGAAAAGATTTCAAAGACAAAGGGTAAGGTAAGGAAGAATTGGTCTTGGTCATTCTCATTGTTTCTTTTAAGGATAGAGTCTTGTTCCCTTTGTTAAATATGGTCAACAATATTGTTTTACCCACCATTGGTCCCACACTTATTCAAAGTGTCATATGTTAAGGTTGTTTCAAAAATTACATGCACTACGAAATCAACTAGGAGTTTTCGTAGCACAAACTCACAAAAATACACCATGTGCGCTACGAAACTGCTGAAGGTGACAAATTTGTTTTTTGAGGATCTACCTTGAAAGAAAAAGAGGATTATTTTGAAAGGGATGTTGCTGCAGAGGTGTAATAATATCATTTGAGAAGGTTGATCCCTAATCAAAAGGAAAATTCAATAAATGAAGACATATACACATACCAAACCTTGCGCTATGAAATCACTGAAGCAGCCTTTTGCAGGAGAAAAATTGTTTTAGGTAGTCAACTTCCAGGAGGTATATAGAGTAATTGAAAGCATATTTTGGGAAATTGAAAGATTTTTTTATTCCTAACGTACTTAAATAGAAAAACCTCTTTCAGTTTCTTCAAATCCATTATGAGCTTGGAGAAATGGGTGACTAAACTTGTGCTACGAAACTGCTGTAGGTGCAAGTTTTTCACAAGCATATTTCTTTGTTTTACACCTGTTTTTCAAAGACACATTCTGGGAGGTAGGGAAGGTGTTTTAAGAAATAAAAATAGGTTTTTGTTCATCATGGATTGTTTCACAAAAGCCTCCTTCAGTTTTTCCAAATACATTTTTTGTGTGAATTTATGAGCTCTGTCCCAAGACCCATTTTTCAGCCAGAACAGAGCAAGGAACAACCTCCTAGTTTCTACGAACAGTAAAAGGATGAGTCATCAAGGGCCAGCTGGAGGGTTATGAACACTATAAAATTCGAATTCATGGATTTATATGTGTCATAGGGAGTTTTTAATTCCTATATAAGGTTGTTTTAATCATAATGAGGAGTTACACTCCTAATTGTTTTAGGTCTCTAGGACTGCCAGTTAACAGTCAATTTCATTTAATAATTAGTTTTAGGTCTCTAAGACTGCTAGTTAGCTGTCAAATGCATTTAAAAGTTTGTTTTATGGTTAGAATAGGTGTCACTGATGGAAAATTTGAATTCCCCTCATGTTGGAGGAGGAATTTCAAGTATGTAAAGAGCTCTATATATAGCAGAACATCTGATGTACAAAGGGTTGGAAATTTATGGAGAAAAGCTCTCACATTGTGCCATTGTAGAAGATTATGTTTTTATGAATGCAGGCTTTGTCTTTACTTCTCAGGATTCAGAAGGAGTTCAATGGTGACTTGTTTATGTTTTTCCTTATTTCCTTATGTGCAGTAGTATGAATGTATGATACTTAGAACTCATTGACATGCTCTAACTTCATACATTCATGGACTGTGTTTTCCTACATGTCTCCATGTGTTAACTGATATATTGAACTTTGATGCCCAGACTTCCATGTTTAGCTGATACTGCTATCATACTAAGATTTTATGACTCCATAAGCCCAATGGATGTTTGTTGATTGTGTTTCAACCACTTACACTTCTTCATTTGTTCAATAGAGTTAGCCATCTAATCCATTATCAATATCATTAATCATTTGAGAGAGCCCTCTCAGGTTGAGGAGGCTAAGCCTCAGCCAAAAGCTTGCTTTGAAATAGTTACACTGAGATAGTCTGATCAGCAGCCTATCAGGAACCTATTTTGGTGATAACATTTTGGTGTGTCTGCCGGGAGCCTGAAGTCTATTCATTCCTGAAATCAAGAAGTTGAACTTCTGAAGGTAGTAGGAGCTCAGACATCTTTTTGAGGCTGCAAAACTACCTTGGCGACTCCACATAACAAATTGGAAGGTGACTCCACTGCTCGAGGATCAGTAGCTTGATGAAGTTTCAAAATGAGTTCCATTACAAGAATGAATGCCAGGTATGCCCCTATGAATCGGTCTCATATCCCTGGTTTCCAAATCCTATGCCAAAGGTTGATTGGTTAGATGATCTTCCAATATTCAAAGATGAAAAGAAAGACAATGATGCTCTTCATTTGGTTAGGTTCCATATGCATGTACGCAGTCTTAAGGTTTAGTTCCCTGAAGATTGTCTCATGAGGATGTTTATGACCACTTTAGAAGGAAAAGCATGGTCTTGGTATAAAATCTTGGAAAATGGTTCATTATATTCTCTTTCTGATTTCCATGATGTATTCTGTGACATGTATAAAGAGTGTCACCCTTCCTTATTTTTGGTCAAAGATTGTTGTAAACATTCTACAAGTTTTATTCAATATTTGGAGGATTGTTATGATGATGATGAGTTTATTGATGAAGAAATTTTAGAGGCTCTTCATAACAATACATTTAAACAACAAGAAGAAAGGATAACATCCTATGAAATGCAGCATGAAGATCAAGAGGGGTTTACTTATGAAAATCTTATTATGTCCTCCGAGATTGATGTAGAGATGCAGTAGAATTGTTAGTCTTCGAATCATAATGAAGATGAAAATGATTACAAAAACAAAGAAGAAATATTGGAAGAAATTTTTTATCACCCTCAGGCAGAGGAAAAGTTTTTTCATTTTTGTAATTCCTTGTAGTAGCTTGCATCGAAGAATGATCTTTATAATGAAGAAAATTACATTGTTTGTGGGCATCATTTAGAAAGGCAGTTGGATAGCATATCAAATAAATTTTGTGTGACTAAAGATCAGTTTTTAGAAGTAAAAAGATGTTATGAGGATCATCAAACTAACCATGTGTTTTTTGACCCTATATCTGACTACATGGAAAAGATTTATTGTTCAGGTTTCCAGTTATATTTTCATCTTGAAGAACGGTTACACCTCATGCTGCCTTGGTTGTTTCAGTATCTAGTTTATTTTTGGTTCAAGCATAGTCAAGAGATTCAAGTGTCAGATCAGATCAATGATTGGCTTCATTGGAAGTTTCATGTTCCTTGAGCTACAAGTGGAGATTGCACCTGATAGGGTAGGTAGGAATGTGCAAATAAGCTCGGGGTAGGTTGACTGAGCATCTGTTTCAGTAGGTGCAGTTTGAATTCTTCGTTTAGAAATCATTAAAGGCTTTAGGAGAAAATTGATCAGAGGTTCAGAGTTTTATTCTAGAGGATGGATAGCGGCACTGGAGCTACAAGTTCTTAGTATACCACAAGGGCACACTATCCCTAGTGGAGCCACTGTTATCACCCTAAAATCTTTGTCTCTAAGCTTTGGAAAGTTACCTTGTTTCTAGTGATAGTCTTATAAGTTTTGAGTCATCTCATCACAATTAATGTCATTCTCATTTACAAACTCTTCTTCTAGTCATGGTGTTAAAGGGTCTTTAGGTCATTTCATGCTTTAAGGGTTAGGTCATAAGGTTAGAAGTCTTTTAAGGTCATATCTCTTTTCCAAATAAAGTTTCACAGCCTCATTCCATGTTCTAGAAGCCTTAACAGGTGTTTAGAAGTCATATCTCACATCATTTTGGAGAAATTTTGAAACTAGCTACGAAATCACTGAACTAGGAGTTTTCGTAGCGCGCTATGAAATCCCTGAAAAAGCCTATTTCAACATAAAAAACTCTGATTTTTGCGTTTACTAGTCAACTTCCAGAAGGGGTTCTGAGCATCTGAGAACTCAATTTTGAAAAATAAAGAAAATTTTCTTTCTAACATACCAAAATACAAAAACCTCTTTCATTTTCTTCAAATTCATTCTGAGGTGGGAGGAATTTATAGTTAAACTTGCGCTACGAAACTACTGAAAGTCAAGCTTGATCTTCTAGTTTTAGCAGTCTTTTTGATGATCAGTTTCTAGTCACATGAAAAGGTATTTTGGAATTGTGAAGGAGATTTCTCTTCATAAACTCTCCATGTACAATAACCTATCTCACTTTCTTCATATTTGTTTTCAGTTGGGAGATAATAAGCTTTCTTTGAAACCCAAAATTCAGAGAACGGATTTTTCCTGTTTGACACGTGTTTTTCAAGGATAGATTCTGGACAGCTGGAGAAGTGTTTTAAAACAAAAAGAGAGCTTTTTGTTCTAGAAATTATGGAATAAGAAAACATCCTTCAATTTCATAAAATTTGTCATGGATAAGGAGATAAAGGCTCTGTCCCACATGCCAACTTTCAAGGATCCTAAACCTAAAAACAGGGAAACATGTTCCCTAATTTCTAGGGTTTTTCATTAGTAGTCAGGTGACAACGTGGGAGGCTTCATCAAATTTGACTTCAGGAGGTTGCAGATGTCAAAGAATGCATTTAATTTTTAGTTAAGGTGGTTTAATCATAATAAGGAGTTACACTCCTAGTTGTATTAGGTCTCTAGGACTGCTAGTTAGCTGTCAAATGCATTTAAAAGTTTGTTTTATGGTTAGAATATGTGTCACTGATGGAAAATTCGAATTACCCTCATGCTGGAGGAGGAATCTAAGTCATGTAATTAACTCTATATATTGGAGAATATGTAATGCACAAAATGTTGGAATTTTTTGTAAAGAACTCTCATATGGTGCTTTTGTGTAAGACTTTGTTTTAAGGAATACAATATTTGGCTTTGCTTCTCAGGATTCAGAAGGAATTCAATGTTCAAAATGTCTTATGGTTCTCCTCTTCTCATTACTTACAATGGTATGAATGTATGATTACGTAGAATTCATTGGTTATGCTCTAACTTCCTTCATACATTTGTGGACTGTGTTTTCCTTTATGCTACTGATGTTCTGTCTATATGTTGAATTCTAGATGCCCTGACTTCCATGTAAAGCTAATATTATTGTCATACTGAAGCATTTCTTAACTCCATAAGCCCAATTTTTATTTACTAATTATGTTCAACCATTCATATTTCCTCACTTATTTCATAGAGTTAGCCATCTAATTCATTATCAAAATCTTTAACCTAGTGAGAGAGCCCTCTCAGGTTGAGGAGGCTAAGCCTCAGCCAAAATTTGGTTTGAAATAGTTACCCAAAGTCTTCCTGATCAGCAGCCTATCAGGTCAAGGTTTTGTGATAACAGGTATGACAATTTATTTCTATTGCATCTTCGTGTGATGTTTATATCTATATTTTTTTGCATTACTGCATAAGTCTAGATTAGTGGTATCAGACTGGTTTGCTCTTTCTCTAATTTTCTTTGCATGTCCCCAAAAAGGTTGGGGTATAAGGTGTTAGGGCTCGAATTGGTTGAACCTTTGCAAGACCAATCTCACAAACCTTGACGAACTCCCATGGCGGAAGAAAATAAAGACGAGGGAGTAGGATATTCCTTCAAAATATTGCTCGAAGAATAACTCAAACGACAAAAGAATGCGATGATGGATAACTTTGCCTAGATCCTTTGGCAGCTGCACACAGGAAACACATCTTCATCCGACAACCACTTTGGAGGCACCACTCACTTCAAAGTACATGTCAAATTTGACATTCCCATATTTGAAGGCCAGATAGATGTAGATATTATATATAGGTAGTTAAATTTGTTTGAAGGATATTTTTTGGTTCATGATTTTTCCAAAAGGAAAAAGATTACATTTGCACACCTCAAAGTTGCCCCCCATGTCAAGGACAGGTGGTAAACTTATTGTGGACATAGGGACCAGAGAGAACCCTCACCATTTTCTACCACACCCACCTAGAACTATTTCTGAGACATCATCAAGGAACAATATTACCCCGTGGGAAGCTATGACGACAAGTACATACAATGGACTACGATTCGATGGTAAAGGGATCAAGATGTGCATGAGATGACAAATCTTTTCCATACCCTACACACAAAGTTGGGTATAAAATATTCTGAGAACAATTTGGTGCTCAAGTACCATAGTTGTTTGCACAAATACATTCAGGAGGAATTGGAGTTCCTAGACATCTCCTTGCTTGGTGTAGCACACTGATATGTTGTCAAGATTGAACATAAAATCAAGTAGAAGAAGTGAGACTTTGGATCTACGAAGCCAAAGGAGAGAAACGGTGCCCCAAGCCATAGATAAAAGGGAAGATCCAAGACACAACCCCTAGGACAACTCCTCGAATCTACAAGCCGGGAATAATGGGAAGGTATAGAAAGACACCAACAAGTGGTGTGAGTTCCATAAAACTCTCACTCAAAATATGAATGAATGTCACATGAAGAAGGCACTAGTGGCTAAGTTGAATGACTCAAGCATGGATGCATGCTCTAACTCTGATCCAGAACCCAACAATGGAAATAAAATCATTGGATTTGAACCCACTACACCAATATTCACCACCAAAATCCAAAAGGCATAACCTTAGGATCCAGACGAGGGGGAGTGCCTCTTCCCCTCAGATGTGGGTAAAGGGTTCACCAATGTAGTTCATCGTTGACAGTGGAAGACAAAATAACCTGATCTAAGTTGAGTTAGTTATGAGATTGAATCTTCCAACAATGATGCACCCATAGCCACACACCATCCAATGGCTCTCCCAGGGGCGAGATATTCATGTTAGCCAATAGTGTCATCTACCTTATAGCATCAAGCCCTTTGCAGATGAGGTATTGTGTGATGTTGCCCCTCTGGAAGTTTGTTTATTAGCTCAGCCATAACTATGGAAGCATCATGTTATATATGAAACTAGACCTCATTATGTTATTTTTACTTTGGTTCAAAAGTTGTACAGGATACCAGAGGCAGCACCGCCTACCACCCTTTCTTTGATCTTTTCTAAACAATGGAGTAAGATCATTTCCCAGATCAGGAAATTTGCTTTCCATGTGGTTTTCCCTCAAAACAAGAGAAAGATTGTGGCCACATCCATAGCCTCCATACAAATCTCCTTTACATGGCAATATTAGATGGACAAGGTTGTGGAGGAGTACAAGGACATATTCACCTCACCCACAGGGATACCCCTACACTGTTAGGTCAAGCACTCCATCGATTTGAACTCAGGCATGTCGCTACCCAATGGACCAATTTACCAATGCTTTGTTTTGGAAAATGATGAGATCAAGAGGTAGATTTAGGAGTTGTTGCCACAAGGGCACATTAGGCTAAGTTCATTGTTTGGTTGTGCAACAAGTATAAACTTACTCTTGATTACACTATATGTTTCCTCCTTTTTATGCATTTGTGCCATGATGTAATAAGGTTTTGATAAGCTTTTGATAGAAAATTAATGAAACTGATTTTGATGTAATTTGGCTGTCAAAACTAACTTTCATTTCTTTTTATGTAGGAATTAGTGAATGGAACACCTGTTGTTCAAATTGTTCAACAACAAAGGCTAAACAGAGAAAACAACGCACGTCTTGTGCAGTCAAATTGAGAAGTGAATCAAGAGGATCAATGCAAGATAGAGGACTGTCTGATAATAGAATTTAGTTGTAATTCCTCGGGATCTCCCGATCTTGAGGAATCACATTTATCTCTTTTCCTTTATGACTATAAGAGGGGAAATACGAATAGAATAGGGGACTTAACTTTTCACCCTTTTACTTCAGTTGTAATTTTAATATACAGAGTGTTATTCTGAAGGACACATCGTGTTGTAATGACATTTGGATTTGATGAATAATATATAATTTGTGTTGTTTTTTGATTCATGATATTCTAAAGTAATCAAGCAGTAATCACTGGCGACTTGGGCCTGGTCACTGGTGGATTTCACTGTTGTTCCCTATTTTATAGTTTACCTTTCTTTTACTGCAAATTTAATTACTCTGTTTTATAGCTTTGCAGTTGATTTACTTTCACTAGTGTTGAGTTTGTGTATTCATTGCATTAATTCTTATTTCCGTTGATTGGATTCATTTATTTAAGTCGCAGATTGATTATTAGATAAGAATAATTTCTTGTTAATTGAAAGCCAGAGTGTTATTGATTAGATCAGGTGTATCACTTTTATGCAAAAGTTTAGATTCAGCTAAAAGAACTCTGTTATTGCTACGGTGCACTCGGTTGATGTAATTGCAGTTAGAATTTTAGATTAAGATTGAATTTTGGTTTTGATTAAGACTGATTTTTGATGTTTGAATAAGTTAATTTCCTTGAAGTTACAAGTTTGATAGTTATGATTTAATCTGTTTACTCTTGTATTGAAATCAATAAGTTATTTTAAAGCATTACTCTCTATAGATTTAATGATTTACATCACTTGCACATATTGTGTACACTCTTGAAACAAAAAGACTTACCCAGGTTGATAATTAATGTGAAGCATTTAAGAGTTCTAAAAGACACCTTATTTGCGCCCAACATTTTGGCGTCGTTGCCAAGGAGAGTGTTTCCATTTCACATAAGATGATGTGTGTTTTATGTTTTTGTGTTGCGAAAGAACCAGGTATTAAAAACAGTAGGTAAGAACCTGCGTACAAGTAAAGTGTTTACTTCCTCACCTGCTTTTTAACACATTTGCGTAGGAATCGATGTTTGATGTTTGTTTGATGTGAAAGAACTAAGTATAAAAAATGAAGGTAAGAACCTGCGTACGAGTAAGTAAAGTTCTTGCTCCCTCGCCCGCTTTTCAGCAAAATTGCATAGGAATTAAAGTAGAAATAAATGCTTGAATTTATGAATGAATGGCTAAGAAGAAAAGAGTAGAAAAAGATTTAATTCCTCTGCCCAGATATGAAAAATATAAGGGATCGGTGCCCCTTGGATGATCAACCTTCATCGATGAAATCATCACGAAAGCTGAGTCTCTATCATCAGTAGGACCCCAAACTGTTTCTACAAGAAATCCTATTTTAACCCGTCAGGCCGCAGGATCACTATCTACATCTGACGCTGGGATTCACAACAAGACTAAAGGGTCTTAACGAAGTTTTCAAAACATTGAAAATTTGCAGTTTAGCCCTTTACAAGAAGGGAATTCTTCCGACCTACATGAAGGAGAAGGAGAAATAGGTAGTACTGAAAAGATTAATTCATCAGAACCCAAATCTCCTTAAGTAGTAGTTGAACAGAGGACACCCAGTATTTCGCACCAAGGTAGTGTCATTAAAATCATTTTAAAAGTCTCTTCTAGCTCCCTGGAAATAGAGCTCCAACTCTAGAAATCCTTGAAGAATATTCGCATATTTTTTACCAAATGGCTAATAATCCACGACAACCTCAAACCTCTACATTAAAATACCCTATTGTTGATATAGTTGTCAATGCTCCCATGAAAGCCATTCCATTATAGAATATTCCTACCTTCCATGGGCTAACTTCAGAGGATCTTGACGCATTCCTTTTCGAATTCGATGTTTTATGTAGGGGATATGATTACACTACTGACCCCCAGAGCTAAATTTGTTCCCCTCCACTCTGAAGGGAGCATCTCTGTGATGGTTTATGGGGCTTGGTGGAGGTACCATTAATGACTAGGACCAAATGAAAACAGCCTTTCTAAAAAATTACCAAGATTATTACCGAACTAGAGAACTGAAGGATGAAATCTTTCAAATGGTAGCTAAGACTAAGGAGACTCTTGAATAATATGTAGAACGTTTTCAATATAATCTGCAAAGATCTCCTTATCCAAATTTGTCCCCTGAAGTTTTTAAAACTACGATGATCAAAGGTATGAAAGACTAATGGGTAGAAACATTAAATTTAATGAGGAAGGGTGATATTTATCAAGAGGATTATGACAATATTATACAATTATGCATCAAGTGTTCCAGAGGTAGTACAAGGATGAAACCAACCAGACGTGATGCGATCACCATAGACAACAAAGCCTTAGGAGGAAGCATTACATGAGTTGAAATTAGCAATCTACTCAAAGATTTCAAGACTGACATCCTGGGGACCCTAACGACACAATTCGATATCATGCAAGCCAAACAAAAGCAGGCCAAAGCAGAACAAAATCTGGCTATTTTTGGTCCACGCTGCAGAAAGAAATACAATCATAGATAATTTTTGTTAGATACAATACAAACATGCGCCATTTGCACTAAGGATCACACTACGAAAAGTTGCTCATCGCTTCCTGAATTAAAGGTAGCCTTCAAGGAAGCAGAAGTGGAAGTGGAACCAATATATTTGATGAACGAGCGCTGTCAATGGCAAACATGTCTGACAGGTATGCCTACAGAACCATCTTCGTTATTTCCTTCTTCACAATTTAATTCTCAGCAGTGTACAGGAGCATTATGGCGGAACTAGCCACCCTTCTCTACTTGGCCACCTCAAGCATTTTCTATGCACCATGACCTAACCAATCAAATCCAAATAATAATTGGCCAAATTCCTCTTACCCTCCACCTTTCTGGCAACCATATTGGCAACGATCTGCAAACCAGCATATGGGAACAGTTCCTCTGCCTCAACCAACCTTACCAGAACCTTACACGTTGTAGCAAAATCCTCAACCTAATATACGACCACAACTCCTAGCTCAACCCAACCCAAATCCTAACAACAGACCAATCCAGTTAGTCCAAATTATTAAGATTCTGGACCCTAAAGTTGAGATGAGAGAATGTAATGAACTTAAGTTAAGATTTGGACATGTAATTGCTCCAGATGAGGACAAAAGTCTGCAACCTAAAGTTAAAGAAACATATCCAAATAAGCCTTCGACTGTAGATGACTAGAAAATAAAATGAGAAGATATAGTCAGGCAGAAAGATCCCGAGCAAGTTATAATTACTTCTCCCTTGTTCCCAGAAAGATTGATAATACCTCGATCTATTGAATATCCTGTCTTTGATCTTCTGGGTGAACTCAAAAATCTCTGTATAAAAATAGCCCTCCTCTAGGCCAATCAAGGCATTTCGATATATGTTAAAACCATTAAAGAATTGTATGCAAAGAAATCTGTGAGGAAAACAAAAATAAGACCAACTGTCCATGTCATCGGAACTTTGATTTATTACTAGGCAAAGAGACACTTGTAAAATACGAAGACCTGGGAAATCCCATTGTCACAGTACAAATAAATGGCCACTCTTTTCCCAATGCTTTAGTTGACTTAGGGGCAACCATTAACATTCTTACAATAGAAACTTGCGAAGTGCTTGGCATCACAACCTTAGAACCAACCACTACCTTGCTGGAGCTAGCTGACCATTCAGTCTTTAGGCCAAAAGGAACATTACAAGATGTAATGGTTTATGTGGACTCTTGGGAATATCCAGCGGATTTTCTTATTATTAATCCCAAAAATCGGCTAGATGGACATCCATTAATACTAGGAAGGTCTTGGCTAGCAATAGTTGATGCTTATATAGGCTATCGAACAGGTAGTATGACCATAACCAGAGGGAATGATGTAAAGAATCTAGCTTTATACCCTCCTTCTCAGCCAAGCCTAACCACTATAAAAACTAGGAAACAACCAACAACATATTTAAAAGAAAATATTCGTTCACCATTGACTATGGCAAATGCGCTTGAATTCAAAAACCAAACAGAAGATGATGTCATTAACACCTTTATCAATCACCCTCCTACAGTGTCTAATTTGAGATGTCACATGATTGAAGCTGTCCTTGACAATGAGATTGAAGAAGATTCCTTGAGAGACATTAATGACCAACCAATACCAACAACCACTGTCTATAATAGCAAGACTATTGAAATCAAGCAAGGGAAAATCTTGAACATTAACAGTAATCTGAGTAATGACCAGTAACATAAAATCATCCAAGTCCTTAGGAAATGTGAGGGGTCTTTTACATGGGACTACCCAGACATGAAAGGGATTGACCCTCAATTATGCATGCATCACATTTTCACTGAAAAAGATGCAATACCCATTCGACAACCACAGCGTAGATTAAATCCTCATCTAAAGGATATTGTGAAAGAAGAGCTTCAAAAACTGTTAGATGTGAATTTTATTTATCCTATATATGACAGTAAATGGGTTTCTCCATTATTATTTGTCCCCAAAAAGAATGGAAAATGGCAGATATGCATTGACTACAGAGAACTCAACAAAGCAGCGCAAAAAGACCATTTTCCCCTTCCATTTATTGACCAGGTCCTAGATACACTAGCAGAAAAGAAATTATTCTATTTCCTGGATGGCTTTAGTGGCTACAACCAAATTCAAATTTCCCTTGAAGACCAGGATAAAATTACTTTCACCTACCCATGGGGAACATTTGCTTACAGGGTATTTCCTTTCAGATTGTGCAACGCACCTGCTACATTCCAAAGAGCCATACTCAGTATTTTTGCAGACTTGATAAATGAAGGATTGGAAGTATACATGGATGATTTAACACCCTATGGAGATGACTTTGATCAGGCATTACAAACATTGGAGAAAGTCCTAGAATGGTGTGTTGATTAAGTCATGAGAAATGTCATATGATGATGACAGAAGGCCTGATTTTGGGTCATTACATTTTAGCAGTTGGAATTTAGGTAGATCCAGCAAAGATACGGGTAATCCTCTTATTAGCTACTCCCTACATGCAAACAAAGGTACATAGTTTTTTGGGATTTCTTGGATATTATCATAGATTTATAAAGAACTTTTCGCAAATAGATGCATCTTTATATGCCTTGACAGGGAATGTTGATTTTATATGGGCTGATAGATGTGACACTACCTTTACAGATCTAAAATGGTTAGTATTGACAGCACCAATATTACAAGGCCCGAATTGGGATATACCTTTCCAGATTTCATCAGACGCATCAGATACAACTATCAGAGTTGTTCTTGGCCAAGAAGAAGACAAGAAACCCTATGCTATATATTACATCAACAAAAACTTAACTCCTACTGAGTTGAATTACACAGTAATAGAAAAGGAGTTTCTAGCTGTTATTTATGCTATCAACAAATTTAGACACTATATAACTAGATACCCTGTATTTATGTATACTAATCACTCTACTATTAAATATTTAGCCAATAAACATATTACAAATGGAAGAGTGACTCATTGGTTACTACTTTTGTAGGAATTTGACATAACTATAAGAGATCGACCAAGGAAGGAGAACCTCGTGGCAGACTTCCTCTCCCAAGTTCCAAGAATAGACGATACAGTGGTAGTAGAGGATCAGTTCCCAAATGAACATTTGTTTTCTGTGTTATGAAACCAACTCACAAAAAGATAGAAAAGAGAGATAAACGCCTTAGAATTCAGCCTCTTTGAGGGGGCAACCTCCTTTACATTACACAAATGAACAATTCTTTTATGATACAAATGAAAAGACCTCCTTTCTATATATAGGAGTCTAAGGGGTCATAATATAATTAGAGTCGACATAACAATAATAATGTAAGGGCACAATAATAAAAATAGTGGGCTTCTATGGGGCACAGTAGTAACAATATGGGCACTACATGGGTACATCAATATAATAAGTGGGTTGTACTAATAACAATAAGGGGTTACACTAGTAGTATAGGGGCCTAACATGCCCCTCTCCTTCAAAAAGTGTTGTCCTCAATGCTTGAGTAGTTCTTGATGCTTATGTATAAAATTATTGTCCTCCCATGTGGAATCTTCAGCAGGTAAGTTCTTCCATTTGATGAGATACTCTGAAATTGATCGATTTCTTAGCTCTCGGGTTTTTGTTTCTCTGACTGCTCCAGATTCCAATATGATTTTTCCTTCCTCTTGAATTTCTGGAAATATTGTTTGAATTAGGATCTTTTGCAACTTTTGAATAAGTGGCCATACTTCTTCGTCCTTCTTCCATTCATCCCTTGCTTCGTTTATCCAATCTGGTTGGATAATAGAAATAACACAAAATAATGCTTCCACATCTTCATCCTCGAAGAGTCTTCCCATTCAGTAAGGTCGCCATTTTTTAAGTGCGTGTAGTATTGCCAACATTTCCTTCTCATAAATAGCTTGCTTGAGATGTAGCAGTAAAAATACCCAATCACCTACATCAAAACATTTTTCACTACGATGCTGATCTACCTATTGTTTCATTCGATTTTGCACCAAAGTGGTGTTATCCTTTAAAGGTTGGAGAACTTGTTGTTGATGCTCGATGTGCTTTTTCACTACTTGAACCTTTTTCTTCTTGATATGTCCTTCTATCTTTAGAGTTTAAGGAGTGGTAATTTCTTCCAATCCTTTACAAGATATCATCAGATTCATTTCTTTATGCTCAATGTGATCTTTCACTTCTTTAACATTTTTCTTCTTGATATGCCCTTCTACCTTGATAGTTTGAGGAGTGGTAATTCCGACCAATGAATTACAAGATACGGTTGGATTCATTTCTTCTTTCTTGATGTGATCTTTCACTTCTTGCACCTTTTTCTTCTTGATATGTCCTTCTATCTTGAGAGTTTGAGGAGTGGTAATTCTTGCCAATGTTTTACAAGATATGGTCTGATTCATTTCTTCTTTCTCTAGGGTTGGGTCCTGGCGTATATCTCTTCTTTTGATGTTTCTTGATCCTTTTCTTCCTCCTCTTCATACTCCATGTAAAATAATTTCTTCTTAGCACACTTATGACCTTTAGTGCATTTGCTATCACAATTGTAACAAAGCCCTTTTCCTCTTCTTTTTTCCAATTTTTGTGGTGTAATCCTTGTAGGTTGTGGAAGGCTAGAAGAAACAACACTTCCATCTTTATAGTTGTGAGGGGTAGACTTCTTTGTTGTCGATATTTTACTTTCCACTATGTAACAAAGCCCTTTTACTCTTTCCAATTGTTGTGGTGTTGCTCTAAAGAAGGTGTTGCTCTTTCTATCCTCATAATGTGCTATCATTTCCTCCATGAGAATTGACCACGTAACAAGTTGTTTACGAGAACAAAGCCCTTTATCCATAAAAATTGATCTGGTTCTAAATATGAAGATGCAACACATACCTTTTGTAACAGTGGTACACCATGTAGATCAAAATATTGCTCCATCTGAAGTATCCAATTTACCAGATCCTTGCCATCAAACATCCTCATATTGCCTTTTCTTGATTTTAGGAGCTCAATCTTGAAATGACTATAATTCTATAATTTCGGTTCTTCCAGTTCTGAAAT